>JABFPM010001278.1:0-21246 GCA_022817325.1 Idris sp. 1 HC-2018 | reverse complement strand
TTTGCATTAATAACACAAAAATGACAAAAAACTATTTTTAAGTTTTTTGCCTATATTTCATAATATTTCATATTTTAGGGGATGAAAATATTTACAGATGTTGTATAATATCAATTTTCACTAAAATAAGTAACAAAAATTAAAGTAGTTGTTATTATTACTTTGATTTAATAACAAAAATTCACACATTAAATATGTCGCTTTAAAGCAACACCAGTAACGAAAAGGTTAATTGGATTATATAATTTAAACAAAAACAAACCAATTCCCAAAGTTAATTAAATTTCTATATTGCAATATTGTTACTATCTTTTTTTTCCTACCTGATAAAATGTAAAATAAAAAAGCCAAATAATTTTTGTCATAATTATGAAGTATTATCCACTTGCATAACTTGTATCATTTTGCATTTAAAAAAGTTCTTCATTTATTCAATTATTTATCTGTGCATAATAAGTACTTAATTTTCTTTATTCATTAAACTATTTTTATTTTCAGGATTAGTGGAAAAGGGACCGTCCCATTTATACTACCCAGGACCAAATCCCCTAATTTTGGACAAAAATATTGGCGACATATTAGACAATGCAGTGGAAAACTGGCCAGACCGAGAGTGCCTAGTCTCAGTCCATCAAAATTTGCGACTCACATATTCAGACGCACAGAAACGTGCAAACAAATTGGCCGCAGGTCTCACAAAACTCGGTCTGAAAAGTGGCGACAGACTGTGCGTCTGGTCCCCAAACTGTGTGGAATGGTACCTGACCTTTTTAGCCTGCAGCAAATTGGGTCTGATTTTGGTTGCGGCAAATCCCAGCTATCAGCAAGCTGAAATTGAATACTGCCTGCAACTTGTCCAGCCAAAAGCAGTTCTTGCTGCAGACACTTTTAAAGTCCAAAATTATACCAAAATGCTGCTAACTGCAAAAGAAAAAGTTGCAGGATTAGAGCACATTATCATATTCTCTAATGACCATCATAGGTAATTAAAAAAAGTTTTTATTGGGACGATCAAATTATTTGTATAATTGTTCTAGACAGTGGTCGATTAACTACTTTGATATTGTCACTTTCTAACGGTATATCATATTTTAAAGTAGATTTATATTCGCGCCCCAAATTCTGGCCCTCAATTGCTGTATTTAAAGATTTACCCTCGATTTTAAATGAAATTTTAATCAAGTTGGAAAAAAACTTTTAAAATGCTTCTAGAGTTACAAAAAGTTATTCCTAAATTTCATTGGTAAAAAAAGGAAATATTTTTCTTAACAACAAATCACTTAGTTTAAATGGTTGCCATAATTTTGGCAAAATTCAATTGCAAAGGTCAGAGCAGCTGTCACTTGGCTATCAAGCTAATTAGAATATGCAAAATGATACTTGTAAATCAGTCTTCTATTGTAAATGAAAATTTGTATTGAATATAAGCATGTCGAATTAATTTTGACTCTATTTTTGCAAACTATCGAATGACTAAAGTCTAGCTGGAAATGATCTTTTTGCAATTGGGTTAATGGCTCTGCTGACAGGATATACGTAATCCTTTTGTGGTATTCTAATAACTTGCAACGCAACGATCGATAACTCGATTCTAAGTTTTTTCTTCTTTTTTTGTTTAGCGGGACACGGCGTTATGTTGATGTCGAATCTTTGGCCAACCCCAAAGAAGTGGAAGCAGTTAAAGATTTACAACAAATGGTACAGCCCAATTCTGCTTGTAATATTCAATTTACGTCTGGGTCGACAGGAAAACCTAAAGCCACTACACTTTCACAGATGCAAATCATAAATAATTCCAAACAGGTGATTTTGATTTTAAAAACTTATTTTTCTGTTTAAAAAGTTTATTATTCTTAAAATATATTAATGAATGTACGATAATTTTTCAATTAAATTTAAAAACTTTGCTTTCAACTAGATTAAATATAGTAATAAAATTTTTAAATGTCGTAGCCAGTCGCCAGATTTGAATTTGATAAGCAGCCAACGAAAATATGCTTGAACGTTCCTTTCTTCCATGCATTTGGACTCATAATGGCGCAAATGGCTGTGCTGCATTCCGGTGCTACAATGGTGTTGGAAGGCCAACAATTCAACCCAGTTAAATCTCTGGAAACTGTAGTGAAAGAAAAATGTGACGTCATGTATGGCACTCCAACCATGTGGGTGAGTCGTTTTCCACTCGAGCTTATATCGTATGTTTAAAATAAATTTAGAAATTAATTTGTTTTAGGTGAATTTAGTGGATGCTCAAAGAAAATTGAAATTGCCATTGAACAACCTCAGACTTGGTGTCACAGGAGGTTCTCCTGCTACTCCCCAGTTATTCAAAAATATTAGGAAGGACCTTAAATTTGATGAAATTATGGTAGTTTTAAATTTATTTTGCTATTATTATGGTGTTAATTCGGTATTCTTCTTGGTTTAACTTAATTATTCTTCTTTTTCAATTATTTTTTATTTTTTAGACCATCTACGGTTTAACTGAATGTACAGCAATTGCTTTTCAAAATTTTGTTGGAGATTCTCGGGATCTAGTGGAAAATACAGTTGGCTTTATGTCAGATTATTTTGAACTCAAGGTATATTTTTTTGTTGTGTACAATTTTAAATTCTGTAGACAAAAAGTTGACAAAAATATCTGCAGATTGTAGACGACAAGGGACTGCCAGTGCCATTCAATACACCAGGAGAACTTTGGATTAAGGGGTACAGTGTGATGATGGGATACTGGAACAATAAAGAAAAAACATCGTCCACTATGTCAGGTGATTGGCTGAAAACTGGTGATCAATTTGTTTTACGTAAGGATGGCTACGGAATTATTGTAGGGCGACTAAAGGACATGATTATTCGGGGTGGAGAGAACATTTTTCCAAAAGTAATTTAATTAGATAATTTGTTTAATTAAACTAACTTAATTAATTGAAATTAATGACTTAATAATTTAATGACTTTATTTTCTAGGAAGTAGAAGATTTTTTGGAGAGTCACCCTGACGTACTTGAGGCCCACGTTTTTGGAGCTCACGATTATGTTTATGGAGAAGAAATTAGTGCCTGTGTAAAAGTTCGAAATAATTCCAAAATTACTCCGGAAGGATTAAAAGCTTATGGCAAGGGGAAGATTGCTCATTTCAAAATTCCACGTTACGTTTTTCTTGTGGATGATTTCCCAAAAACTGCAAGTGGAAAAATTCAAAAATTAAAACTCAGACAATTAATGGAAGATCAAGGAAAGATACCTCGAAAACCAGAAAATGCAATATAAATTTTATTAATTAAAAAATTGTTAATACAAAATTTTTTGAGAATTTTATTTGTTGATCCATCTATTACATTCAAAATAAAAAATAATCAAATTAGTTTTAAAAATAGCTTGTTACTGCTTTATCCTTAGTATACTTAAATGTTTCGGTTATACAAAGTGCTCCATCTATCTGTTCTTAATGAATTTTATAGAATTACCATCTGTTGAACAAAAGTATCGCATTAATTTAAAAGACTTTTTACAACGAATTATGAAATGTAATTATTTTTATAATTATCTCATTGATTTGTCAACTTTTATTTATTTTATTTTTAATTCAAATAAAAATGTAGCCCAAAAAAATTTGAAATTTTTTTAATTATTTTATATAATTTTTTGTTAAATAAAAATCAGTATGCAATCATTATATAAAATTAAATCAATTGAATATACATTATAATAATAGTTGGAAGTTTTAATTAAAGCCCTTCCAATCACCGATTACTACCCATTCTATCTCAGTACAAGATAGGTATTCAGTGTACAATCTATGTGCAAAACATTATTGTTTCATAGATAGATTGAAAGTTTATACATATAATTGATAAAAATTAATTTCATACAAAAATTTCAAAATTTACAACTGAAAGATGGGAATAGATGGAAAAATGGAGACAGTTTTGTTCGTCGTGTGCTTTCTAGGATGTTTAAAGTCTGGTAATTTTTTATTTTAAATTAAATTATTATTTATTTTATTGTTTGTTAATAATAAAAAAATATAGTGTTTGTAGATGATGAAGCGAAATCTTATGTTAAACAGTACACTTGCTGCGCGAGGCACGAAAAAATAATTAATGTAGGACATGGCAAGTGAAAGATTATATGATATAAAGTAAAAACCCTTTAAAAATAATTATTTTAAACAATCTTTTGCACTTTGGTTAATCACTTCAAGTGTTTACAATCATTTCAATTGAAATGTGTTATTGTGTTAGGCATATCAGGGGAGATCATAGACTTCGATATAGGTCAATGTCGTAAATTGTGTCCGAGGGATGTTTTTTATGATCCTGGAGATCGCAGTAAACCTGCTGTTCAGGTAAAATAATTACTTTGTACAAATTCTTGTTTTAAAATGATTAAGTTTTAATAAAAAAAATAGATGTATATCATTAATTTTTCTTCTTTTAGAAATGTACCCCAAATAAGCACTGTCGTCCAAGAGCAGCGAAAATAGAAAGAGTTTCAACTGTAGAAGGTGTTCGAGAACTAGAAAACATTGAAATGTGTGAGTGTTCAACTCCGCAATATTGTAAACGAAAAAAATATAATCATCTTTTGTACACTGGAACTCCATATCAAACCAATATTGACATTGGATCTTGCATAGGATACTGCGGTCGTGGTAATTTGATGTTTAAATTTTGATTTTTGGAGTTTTATATTTTATAAAATATTCTAACTTCAAAGCTTTTGTTAAATATTAAGATTTATTTTTGGGTTTAAAATCTAAAACTTTTCGGATATAATTTATTAAAATTGCATTTTTAGATCTTGGATGTAAACCAGTGAAAAATCGTACAGTTACTGTTAAAGGTCCTAATGGTGAGAAAATATAAAAAAAATTTAAGAATATTTTGATTTTTTTAATTTTAAATTTATGATTATTTTTACCAAGGTAATGAATTATATCCAATGATTGAAAAGTGTGGTTGTGCAAATACTTGTTATAGAATTGATCATGTAGAAACAATACTTGATTATAATAAAGTGAAATTCAAAAATGGAAGCAATAATACAGAAATAAGGGGATTTGTTAAAGTAAGTGCTGAAATTTTCAAAAACTTTTTACAATTTTGAAATAATAAGTATTTATAACTATAAAAAATAATATAAAAAAGGGATATATTAAAACTTTTTTATACATTTTGTAAATTATATCTTAATGTAAAATGACACAATAGCATAATAATACTTTTGAATTTAATGTGTACATATAACTGTTGGAATACATTTACATAAAATAATGTTACATAATTTGTCATTTAAATTAGAAAACATTAATAAAATTAACACTAAATGTATTTCAACAATGAAGCAAAATCGAATTCATGAAAACTTCGTCATATGCATATAACGATCTGCATATGACGATATATAAATAATTAAATACCAAAAGTTCTTTTAGTTCTAATAAAACTTCACAAAATTTCAAAAAAGTGACTATTTTAATGTTAATTCCTATTTTCAGCAAATCAATGTCGGAAAATGTGTTGGAACTTGTGAAAACAGTCAAACAGAAACCTGTCTTATACGAGATAAAAAAAGTCCCTTCAAATGTTATACTACTTATTTGGTAAATGGTAATTGTGCACCAGTTAAATTCAAAGTACAAGAATACAGGTATCAATTATTTATATATTTATTTCTATCATTAAATTAAAAATTATTAAAATAAAATTAACAATTAAAAAAAGAAATTTAATAGTACTATTTCAATATTTTATAAAATTTGAAAATATTAGAAATATAAAAAATAAGAACAGGAAAAGTATCATATAATAAAGGAACAACTTTCCAATGTACACTTTGAAAATTCTTCAATTCTTTTTAATTAAAATTAATTTTTTACAGAACTCGAAGAGGAGCTTTGAGAGAAGTTATTCAAATAACCGACTGTGCTTGTGTTTAATTAACAAATTTTAGTAATTTAAAAAAAAAGTTGATTTATAATAAATAAAGTTTCCTAATTTTGCACTGATTTTTCATTTGCAAAGAAGAATACATCGCATTTTTTTAAATAGAATAAATTTGTTACTTTATATTTAATTACTATACTTTTACTATAAAAATTAAAAAGAAGTTTTTTAAAACTTGATAAGTTGCAATTTTTTTTATTTCTTCACAAGTAACGTTTACAACTTTGTAATTTTAATTTCTAAATTTTTTACTAATTTTATATATTAAATGTTGCACTTAATTTTCACTTAATAGAAAAGGTTTGACCGTGAGATATACAATAAGTTCATTTATTGAGATGTTAAAGCGTGATCGAGCATAGACACTCGTTAAAAATAATTGAAGATATTCGTTACACATCTCGTTCGGCGTAGGAAGCCGTAAACTGGTCAATTGAGAGCGCAATTATCTATTCGCTTATGTTACTACCAACGTACTGAAAACAATGATTTTATTATTTTGTTTCCTTGTATTTTAAGATAAAAAAAGCAAGACAATTTGTAATAACTTATTTTATAAATCTAGCAGGTGTAATTACTTTTTTTATTTTTTTTTTTGTTAATCTTATTTAAAAAACTAAAATTTATTTTTAAAAAAATTAAAAAATTGTTTACTGTTATACATTTATTTGCAAGACAGTGAAACTTGATGACGAAATCATTATAGTTCTGGCTTATTTGTCTGAAAACACATTTTACCCCACATTAGTTCAATCATACTTAAAGTAAATGGCTTCATTTTCTGCTTTATTCGCATAATCATAAGAAAATGTAATTTACCTAATTTTACGAGGCTTTTTTTATCTAGATTGAGGGTAATAATTTCTTGAAAAATTATCGATTTTGTTTATTTATTATTTTTTTTTACACAAAAACAGTTTCTAATTTGTCAAGCTCAAAATAAAATGTCAGAGTTCATAAGTGATAGTTTTTAAATAACTAAAGTCACTAATAAAAGTAATGCTTTATTTACTTTTTAGATTTATTAACGTCATAATAATTCATTTGTTTTTAAGATTTTATCCTTAATTCAAGAATAATTATATTACATAATTATAATTATACATAATAATTATAGTAAATCGGATAAAAGTAATGACCCTTGCTATAAATTAATAGAACATCAAACAGAACTTTGGAAAAGATGGTCTAGTAATGGCTACATTGATTATCCAACTTTCAAAAGACTTTGCCTCTTTTCTGCCAACTTGAGTAGAGCTAACACTTTACCAAAATTTTATAAAAAAAGGATACCCTTATAGACTTATTTTTTCTTCAATCGATAGTCTCCTTTACAATTTGTCAAAATATCTACAACCCATTTTATCCTCTTGTATAAATGAAGAATTCTTTTCCGTCAAAAATTCTTTTGCATTTTTGAATAAAATCAAAAACATCCACATTCCTGTGGATTATGTTATGATCTCACTTGATGTCACCACCTTGTTTACAAGCATCCCACAAGAACTAATAGTTAAAAGTATCAAATCGAGGTGGGTCAAAATTGACCCCTCTTGTAAAATCCAATGAGAAGAAAATCGCTATAAATATAGTTCTTTTTTCTACCTATTTTTCTTTTAATAACAAAATTTATCATCAAATTTACGACACTCCAATGGGCTCTTCTCTCTTTCCTTTTTTTGCTGAAACAGTAATGAGAAATTTAGACAAAAAAGTCTTGAACTTTTACCTGATAAACCCATATTTTATTGAGGTTATGTTGATGACATGTTTTGTATTCACAAAGATGTTGATATACGCCAAGTCAGTAACTTCAGCAGCGCCATAAAAAAATCTCTGCAGTAAAATTTGTAAGTTTTGTCCTGATATCTATAATACCAAAAACATGCAGTCTTAATAATTATTTACAAAAACATCAAAACGTAGATATTTTATAACAATAAGTGAATGGATAAAAATAAATTAGAAATAAGTGAAACTATTTATAACAATTTTATTATTTCTAAAAGTTTTTTTTATTTATTTAAAACAATAATTAAAACATATGCATACATTTTGCATTGCAGTTTACAGAACCAAACTTACAAATTTCCCCACGGAGGGCGTTCTTTTGTATAGTAGGGGTAGCAACGATAGCTACTGACTTAGCGTATTATAACTGTAGCTTTTAAATTATATCATGATAAAATTAAATTCACTCACGAACTTCAAGAAAATAATAAAATTAGTTTTTTAGACATTCTTATTATAAATGATAATGGCTTCTCAAAAAAACCATGGTTTATAATTTAGTTGAAGGAGCAATTTTATTTTCAGATGAAACATTTCATAAAAAAAATCTGTTGGAAGTGAAAAAAACTCTTTTAACTAAGTAACTTTTACCCGATTGATTTTTTCAAAAAATTCATTGACATTAGATTACAAAAAATACGTTCAAACAACTCTTCAAATAATAATAAACCTTCTAACTTCATAACCTTACCTTTTTTTAACAATTCAGTTAAAAAACTAGATAACATTTTCGAGGAACGATATGCAAATGGCATATAAAACAAACATCTTAAAATCTGTTATCAAGAAAGTTAAGAAAAAGAAGATCAACATGATGTAATTTATAAAATCAACTTTAAGGATTGTAATAAATGTTACATTAGTCAAATTTATAGAGCTTTATCAATGAAGGTAAAGAACATAAAAGTTATAAAACAGGAGTAATAGCATAATATGGATTGGGATAACACAATAATTTTAGATAAGGAGATACATTATTATAAAAGGGACATCTCAGAAATGTTGCACATCAAAGTGGAAAAAAATAACATAAATGCAAAATTCGATACTAATAAAATTCCAAAAATTTATAATTGTATTTTCGATTAATGTTTATTTTGTAAACACCGTCTTATTGGTAATTTTAATTTGTAAATATTAGTTTATAAATTGATCAAATAAATAAACACCTCAATTTCTTTCTACATTATAAATAGGAAATTGCTTGATTCAAAATTATTTTTTTAAAAATGACGTAAATAATAAACTGTTTTAACACAAACATTTTGATAAACTTTGTAATTCTGAAGAAGGTAACAATTGGCCAAAAAACTGAGTAAATTATTTATTACATATAATTTTTGAATCTGTCGAAAAGATCCTTTATTTATAGTTAAAATTATTAAAAGATACAGACGTTAAGAAAAACCTAATAATTATAATATTTTTTAGTTCTAAAATAAAAAATTATTTTCTATAAATTTTCTGAATTTAAAAAATATATAATTAATTTTTTAAGGGTTAATGACAAAATTCTTGTATTTATTTTAATAAAACTTTAATTTTGTGTAACTCTAGTAAATTTATTTAAAAATATCACAAACCCTAATATCATTAACTGAGGGAAAATCACGGACTGATGTCTTTTGTGCAGCATCGCGGGGAGGAAATAAAGTGGAATTAACGTGAACATTTTCTGTCATACGCATGTAAGCATCAATTCTCACAACATCATTCAAAAAAAGACAGCAAAAAATATTCACATTGCATTAAAATAAACAAAAATTACAGTAACAAATTTAACATGACGCGTACAAATTTTGTTCGTTTTCGTCAAATTGATCCTGATCATGTAATCAACAATTTAAATTAAAAAAATATTGAAAAACATTTTTTCAAAGTTTTCCTGCGTCAAAATGGATAAAATTTTGAGTTTATTACTTTTGTTTTTATTTTTGAATTTTGGTGAAGGTGCTTCTGAAAGTGAAAATGTGGATGGATCCGGATCAGATTTGAGTGACGAATTTTTCATACCTGAAACCAAAAGTGACAAAGCACTTTACAAATTGAAAGAGGTAAAATGTTTTCAAAAAATTTGTGAAATCTGTAATTTTTTAAACACATTTTATACTTTCTATGTTTTATTTATAATTAAAGAAAAAATACATTAATTGAAAACAAAGAAAAATATATTTAATATTCGCGATTTCATTTTTCTTTTTACTAGATTAAATCGTAGAAACATTATGCCATTTGAAAAATGGACTTGACCTTGAACTTTTTAAGCTCTTTCGCGAGGCTACTCTTATGATATCAAAGTTGAATGATTGAAATTTAGATTATAAAAAACATTATAAAACACAAAATTTAAATTATATATTTTTATTCTGCTAATTTATTATAATAGTTCATCGGAATACAAGGAAAACATGAAAATTTTAAACCACTTTCTACCCCACCAGAATACATGTTACAATTATACGAATTAATATCAGATTACAACATAAAAAATGAAGATAAAAATCCGTACAATGCGCAAACCATTCGTGGTTACATAGAAGTAAAAAAAGAAGACACCAGTAAGTACAAAAATATTTACTTTCTTTTAAATTTTTGTTCTTTATTAAAAATCTTTTTTTAACAGATGATACAGTACAAAATATATTTCACTTTGACATTTCCGGTTTTGAAAAGGGGGAATTTATTTTGGAGTCTGAACTGCGTTTGTTTCGCAACGGAGAACCTGCTAATTTTTCTTCTGTATCACAAAGCCCTTATCACTTGGTAAAAACCAATAACAAACCTTTTTTTACAAATAATACAAAAATTAATAAGTATTTTTATATTTTAGGTAAAAGTGTACCAAATTTTGCAAAAAAAAAGTTTAGCTGAGCCTGACCTACACCGTTTACTAAATGTCCAGTACGTTAGTATTTTCGATTCAAAATGGCAAGTAAGTTATTAATTTGTTCATTTTATGTTTGCCTGTTGACAGGCAACCCGTTAAGCACACCTGTATTGAATCTACAACTTTGAAACGCACTAGAAAAAATTTTTATTAGAAATCACATCATAGAAATAGTTAAGTTTAATTTTATTTGTTGTTAATCAAAAATTGTGTGTTAATACAAAATTTCTTGAATTTGTAAAAAAAATCGTTGATACCATGTTCTCCAATTTGAACCAATAAATTCCAAGCAACCTGATGCTACACGAGAATGTGTCCTAT
The DNA here is from genome assembly GCA_022817325.1 of Idris sp. 1 HC-2018. Classification (NCBI taxonomy): domain Eukaryota; kingdom Metazoa; phylum Arthropoda; class Insecta; order Hymenoptera; family Scelionidae; genus Idris; species Idris sp. 1 HC-2018. Next base: position 10,299 of record JABFPM010001278.1, on the reverse strand, counting down.
GAAAAGAGAGGTTTACTGCAGGTTTCACGCTGGTGAACATGGTGGGGAAGTTGGTACCTGCATGCAACATGGTGTTTCTCTCTAACCAACGCCCTGGTTGGTGAGGCTCCACATAAGTGACGCGTTAATTTTATATATAAATATGTTCACCATGAAAGAAATCAGTGTTTTATGTGTGTTAATTTTATGTTGTAGCAACGGTAAGAAATTAATTTTTAATTCAATTATTTAAACATTTAAAATAATTTCTTTAAGGGTACAAACAAATGTAAATAACACAAATTTAGTAATTAACCTATTCAACTGTCAAATGTTTACTTGATTTTTACAAGAGAAATGTGTACATTTTAATTTTTAAGGTAAATTTTTGTTTCAATATTTGTTATGGAATTTTAGTTAAACAATTGAACGTGTTATTTGAAAAGGAAATGTGCCGTTTAATTACAATGAGTCACTTGTTGACATAATTATAAAACACATTTGAAACTACTCTTATAAAATAGTTTTTTAATTAATTTTTTTTAATAAACATCTTTTAATATACAGTTTACAGTCAAAGAAATTGTATTTATATTTTTTTAATAGAAATTGTTAAAAGGTAAAGTTTACATTTTTTTAGTTTAAATAAATTTATTTTGAATTATTTGATTTCAAAGTATAATTAATTATATAAAAATTGTATTAAAAAATGTTTATTTTTTAGGATGCAATGCAATTCGTTGTCATCAGTGCAGCAGTAACACAGATCCCAAAGGAACCGATCTTTGTGGAGCTTACACCAAATTTGATACAGAAAGGAACATAGCCACAGATTGTTACAGTGAAGATTCACCAGTACCTGGTACATTTTGTGTAAAAATTGTCCAACAGAGTCCTCGAGGATTTATTTGTAAGACATTTTGAAATTAAACTCAGAAACTGAATTTTAAAATGTATTTAACAAATTTGTATTGAAATTTTACAATTTTTAAATTGAATGTCTAATTTTAACAAATAATATTAGAATACAAACTTTTAAATCAAATTTTAAATTGTCGACAAGTTCTTTTAGATTAAATTTATATTATTATTATAATTTTAAAATTAAATTTACAAGTTTTTAATAATTTATTTTAATGTTTAGGGGATGGTCGGTGGAGACAAGTAATTCGTCGCTGTGCCTCAGTGGCAAGTACTGGTGTCACCGGTGTCTGCAACTGGGGTGTTTATGACAACGGAGTTTATTGGGAGGAGTGTTACTGTTCTGAAGATTCTTGCAACGGAGCTTCAAGCACTTCAATGTCACTTTATTTGTGTTTAATATTAGCCGCGATAGTTTTTGTAGTCAGCAAAAGGTGAACACGAAAATGTTCCCACAATTGTTGTAAAATATTCCGTCCATAATGTATTAAGCTTTATTCTACGTTGAATCATGAAGCTTTTATAAATTAACAATTTTACAATGTTAGTGCAAATCTAAAAAAGATTTGAGCTTCAAATATTCTGACTATTGAAAATTTATAATTTTTATATACTGATATTTTTATAAGTTTTAACTTATCTTATGAATTAATTAAAATTGTAGGTAATTAAATTAATTTTTATCTCATTTAAGTAGAAAAAATAAGTGTTTTAAGTAAAACTAGAAGGACTTTTTTCTGTTTCAAACTGTAAGACACTTATCTTTTTAAGTAACTGCCGATATTAAGAAAAATTAAGTTTTTTTATGCCATTTTTGTAGTATTTTTAAAAATATTCATTTAAATTCTCTTAATAAATAATTGAGAGATACGTGATATAAAAATAATGTTAATGTTTTAATTACATAATATTAAAATGTTAAAAACATTAAAATAATATTCGTAAAATTTATTTGTGGTTGTATTTAAGTTTATGAAAAATTGACATTATTTTATCAAATTTTAATTATTACCATTTTTAATTCTTATCAGTTAATGATAATTATTATAAAAACGAATTAGTTGACGAAAGATTGTCTAAGTTTTAGAAGAAAAGTTTTACACATTTTTATAATAGACAAAATTTGTCGACAAAAATCTTTGTGTAAATTTAAAAAATATCTAAGCTTCAAATATTCCGTCCACAGTTTTGAAACACTTTGCAGTTTTTAAACAGCACATATCAAGAACAAATAATTATCAAATTTATAATGTAACGTGTTCTTAGAAAATGTATATATATAAATATATGTATCAATTTTATATAATATTAATTAATTAATTAATATTACATCTTTGTAAACTTTAAATTTATGATGAACTGCGTTATGTTCATTCAATATTGAAATAAAGTTAATGTACAAAATTCCGTAAATTGTATTCACCCTTAATTTACTCCATTATAACTTTTATAAAAAATAATTTACTTTTATTTAAGTATGTAAAATGTAATTTTTAAATTATTTAATAATTTGTGCAAAAAATTATTTTTCAAGGTATTCAATGTAAAACAAGCTGTTCAAGACTGGCTAAATGGAGCTCCCAATTTAGGTTTGCTCGTAACCGCTTCAAGTATAAGAGGAGACCCAATAGAAATCGACTATGTGCGACGGAATGATGACATAGATTACAGCAAACAACCAGTACTGGTACTATTTAACAGTTATGAAAAACAGGAGAAAGTGATAGTCGAAGATGATAACCCTTGTGTGGAACAAGAAATAAACACAGGCGTACAAAAAATTAATAAAAAAGTAACTAAATGTGTTAACAAATGTAAATTAATGGTAAGCGGACATAATACATTTTCAAAAATAAATATGACAAAATAAATGATTTATCAAGATATATGCATTTGTGGAATCATTATGATACAGTTATGGAAGGCAATCCAAAAACTAACAATAATTGTGAAGGATGACACAATCGACTTAAAAATTTATTTTCCCAATTTCATGCATTTTTTATATTTTCTTGATATATTGCAAAACAAACGAATAATGGGAGACATTGAAATTGGGAAAGTAAATGCTGGTCAAGAACCGCCCGCGAAAAAATGTTGCTCAGAAAATGTTATTTTAAAAAATGTTGTAACGAAATATTACAAACAAAACTCTACATTGTACTTGAAAAATGTTGCCAATGCATTGTAATCATTGTAATTCAGCTATTTCTTTATACTTGTGAAGAATTTGTTTTAAAAAAATATGGAAGATATTGAAAAAATATTTATTTTATCACATTTTTTTTGTCAACATTTATTTTATGTATAGATCCAAATTAATTTTAAATAAATTTTCAGGATAGCAGTTCTGACAGTAGTTCAGAAAGTTCAAACTGTTCCAATGAAGAAAAAGAAATAGTTGTGCGACGAAAAAAAAGGCAAACTCAGGGTGAAACCGAATTAAATAATTTCCAAAACCACGACACCCATTTTTCTCGCCAAAAACGGTTTAAACCTACAGACTCAATTATTTCACGCCGCAGAAATATTGAAGAAATTTTGAGTTCAATGACGCTTTTTGAGAGGGGGCTTTTTCATAGAAAATTATTGAAACAAAGAAGAAAAAACTCCAGGTAGATTTTATTAAAAAAAATTAAAAAAATTAAAAAAAATAAATAAAACTCAAAATATATTAATTATTTTATTATATATTTTAACATTAATTTATATATAATCAAATTATTTACAATTTTTCGTACTTCAATTTTATCTTTTAAATATTGAATATCAATAATAAAATATTTAAGTACAAAACTGCTGAATAAAAATAAGAAAATTATTAAATAATAATTGCAACCTTTGAATCGGAAAATATGAAACTTTAAAAATTAAAATAAAAAAATGTCCTGTGAGCTGCACAAGCGAGACCTAAAATTCTTTAAATGTTATTTGTATATACTCAATTTCTTTTGTGAAATTCGACTTTGAATAGTAATTCTAAAAAGGATTTCTAGTTGTTCCGAGGAAAAAATGAAAAAGTTTGTCTTTATTAAAAAACAATTTTTTTTAAACACGATTAAATGATAAAATTTTTTTTACAGACATCCTACTTTAATAACCGATGCCACAGGACTGGCTACGCGAAAAAAAAGGAGTTCTGAAAGTGGGTCAGCTTGTTCCAAAACTGATTTGAATATAGATTTCGACGTCATAGGCCTGGGTTCGAGAATAATAGCGCCAAAGCAATACCAGGCTTATCAATGTAAAGGCCCTTGTGATTCAATGGCCCAGCACCAACAATCAACGAACCACGCTTTTATTCAGGGAATACTTCGCGATTTGGATCTGAAATACGAAATTCAACAAGTCAGCTGTGTGCCGGTCAAACTTTTCAATTCGGCTGTTTTGTTTTATGATACTCATAGTAATGTTGTTCTCAAAATTTACGAAGACATGCTTGTAGACCAATGTGGCTGTCGTTAACAAAAAAAATGTCTGCAACCTAAAAATTGAAACAAAAACTTTTTTAACATCTGTTATATAAATTTAAATATTGAGAGAATGACAAGTAATATTCAAATTTTGTTACGTCTTTATAATTTTTTTATGAAAATCGTCCTAAAGAAAAAAATGTAAACTAATTTAAAATATATGTTCTTTTTTTTAATACATTATAAAAAGCAAAATAAATAAATTAAAGTAAACCGTGTGTGAATTTAATGACCTATAAATATAATAAATATTTTTAGCTACAGTTAAAACGCTAGTTATATAATGTCCTTCCTAATATATTTGAATCTCAAATTGCGTAAAACTTCTTTTTTTCTTTCTTTCTTTTCAATCTGAAATGATGCGTAAAGCAGAACAAAATGTCTGTTCAATGATGCGCAAAAATGTGGTTCACTAGAAAAAGTCAAATTCGTCGAAGCGATGCGCTTTGTCGGCGCGACGCGGCGCGCTTTTTGGTGCATTTTCTAGTTTGCTCCCCTCCCCATCGCCGCGCCGGAGGCATTGGACTCGTAGAAAAGACTAGAAGAAAGAGAGGGAGGAACAACAAACGGGTCCCGTCCAGAGGTGCACGAACTTTCGCAGAGAGGGTTTCCGGGACGAGTAGCTCTCCGCGACTTTATATTATGCAGTTCTTTATTTTTCTTGCGGTGTTGTACGTGACATTAAAAACTCCGAGAAAGTGAAAAGTGTTTGCCAGAAAAAGGAGCGAGAGAGAGGGCACGAGCGGCGTCGCTGAAAAAGATCAAAGAAAATTGTCCGCCAGGGATGATTTATCGATTCATCTTTATATATAAATAATATTCAAAGTATAAAACAAAAAGCAAAAACTATTACTTTTAAAATTGTAACGAAACTTTTTGAAATGTAAAAATAACTCACAGAACAGGTTGCCTTTAATAAGGATTATTAACCGTCATCAAGATGCAGTGTTTATACTTTTTTTGTCCGTCTATGATTGATAATTGATAACTTTTTCGGAAAACTGGTCCTTTGATCTGCGGAAAATAAATGACATTAATTGGTATAATAAAACACAATTTATATTATACATATATATATATATCTAATTCCAGGCAACCTGTTTGATGCCGCCGAAGGAGCGATATATTTTGAAACACAAAAGAATTCTTCTGCTTTTCTTGCTTGAAAAATCCCGAAAATCCCTCTGCCTGAACAAAGCCAGAACGAGGACACCTGAAATTTCACCGGGAGAAAGTGAGACAAAAGATCAAACCCTGCTGGCTGGCACAATGACGTAGTACTGCTGCTGTCATTGCGACCTGTATAGTTACCTATAGGTACTGTCCACCGGTACGGTTCTGCTGGCAATTACCGTTTCTGGGCTACCGGAAGAAGATCAAAGAAATCCGACCGAAAGAAAAAGAGCAAGACAGAGAAAGAGAGAGAGAGAGAGAAGAAAAAAGGTAAACAGGGCGCTCCCCTAATGACCATGAGAGCCAATGCTTTTGTCAACGATGCAGTGACTTTTGGAGCGGCAATCAGTTAGGATCGACTTTTCAGCAGGATGTTTGGATAACAGTGATTTTTTGGGTTGGAAATGAGGGTTACTGTTGTGATTACCTGCGTACTCGTGTTTTCGCCTGTGTTCCAGATACTGGCACTTGAGGAATCACGAAAAGTAAGTTTGAATTTTTACTTTTTATTTGTACAGATCTTTTTCCTTCTAAAAATTTATTTTTTGCTTGTAAGTTTGTTGATAACTTTTGAAAAGTTGAATTTTTTGCTTTAAACAGTTTATTTTTTACTTTGTTTAAACTAATTTGCTGTTTTTTTTAATGTAGGATGTATTTTATGAGAGAAGTCTAAAAGCCGCACCAGAAATAAAAAATGTTACTTTGCCTGAGAAAAAAATGCGTCGACCCTGTGCACTGCGTAGAAATTGCCGACACGAAAATGTAGACAACCGCGGTCCGGGCAGAAGTAAAAACAAAAAGAACCAGAAGAATGAGTTCAGCAAAGTGGTCAGCAATCGGGGCAACGGCTTCAAGTCGCCGAGGACCCAGGTAAAGTCGCTACCCCACGTGCTGCGCAGACTCAGACACAGGGACAACGAGTTCAAGAGTCTGGACAGTGTTTCGAAAAATATGTACGAGCCGGAAATGCTGAGAAATAATAACAAACATTTGGAGGAGAACAACGAGTTTTTCAATGTAATGCAGACTTTTTTCGACAACGAGAGTGCTTATAATAAGAGGTTTCCGCACAGAAGACGAAACGGCTCCAAAGGTAATTTGTTTTTAAATTTTATTTCAGTATTTATATTAATTTGATTTTTTGTTTTTTTTAGGAACTTGGCTGAGTGGTGGTTATAACATAGACAGTACCCTGGAACTGGTCTCGACAAAGTCTTCGTCCAACACTTACCGGGACTACGACGACGAATACCAAAAATCTTTGTCCTCTGTCTACAGAGATTACCATAATCCTCTGAGACACAGTTTGGTGAATCTTTTGACAGAATTGTTTGTGAGTTTAAACAACAACACTGTGGAGAGTAACTTTGAAGTTGCCTCCGGATTGGCCAATGAAAATGTCGAGATTATGGAAATTGCAAATGATTTTTGCCAAAGATGGATTGATCACAAAGATAAATTGGAAACTGTATTCTTAGGTAAGAAAAATGAAAATTATTTCATATATATACCTATACAATAAAATATACAAATGTCTTCGACCAAAATTATAACACTTTTCGTTAATATTTAAATCTTAATATATACCCTTCTTAAGATTTTTTTCTATAAACTTCATGTATCATATTGACTGTATATATTATATTGTAATTGTTTAGTCTTATACATTCATTTTAACTGTTTACTTTCTACATAATTTAACTAAATCAAAATTATCTTCATCTTCGTAAATTGTAAGATTTAATTGAATTTACTTTATATTGGAAAGATATATTAAATAAACAAAAAGTGCTTTTTTTGTTTAGGAATGTCAACACGATTACCCTCGTGTCCCTGCTTTTACCCCAGCAATATATTTTACAATGACAAAATTTGGGACAAAAGAAAGCAAAAAAATTTTCGCTGGCGCGACGCTAGCGGCAAATCACAAAGAATGGACATTTACAAGCCAGGTGCGTTTTACTGTGTGCGATCGTTGCTGACCCAGGGAAGTGGCAGTGCTGCAGCGCAGCACTGCTGCTATGACCAGGAACGGCGGCTAATAACGCGGGGTTCTGGCGCTGGTACGCCGAATTTCGTTAGTCCTGAGGCTTCGCAGGTTCTGCACGAAAAAATTGACCTTTTACCGTGGCAGCTCTGCAAAGGAGACTTTTCTAGGTACATTTTTTTAAATTGCATTTTAATTATTCAAACTTTAATTATTCATTTTAATTTATTCAAACTTATTTTTCATGTTGTTAAAATGTATATTTTATTTTTATTAAAATTTATTTGTCTTTGCAGATTTAATTCAATGAGGCCACCAAACAATGACAACAACTGCCAACTAAATCCAGACGAGGATGAATATCAACGACAAAAAGCCGAAAGAAAAAGTTTTTAGTGTAGATAGCTAAAAGTAAATTAGTTTTGATACAATCTAAGATGTATAATTTAGAAAAAGTGTAGTTAATTAATATTGTTTTTGTTGGTGTATTTTTTTAAATGCAATTGTTAAATTCAAAATTTTATGTAAAAAAAAAGATTAATCATTCAACGCAATGTTGACTTAAGCCAAAGTTCATTATTTATATGTGCTTTATATAAATTAAGAACAGGAAGAAAGTATATATATGTTCTATTTAATTCAGCTCGACGTTGTATTCATTTTGTAATTATCTTTGTAAATATTTTTTATATTGTACTTAAAAAAACATGCAAATTCAAGTACAAAATAAATGTTGCAACGTTAATGTGGCTGTTAACTGAAATTTTTTTCTTGTCCTAAAAAAAACCATTTTTTTTTGGAATTCTAATTTGTTGAAATTTAAAAAAGTATTTAGCGTATTCTAGAAAATTATATGAACGAAAAAAGTTGAAAAACGCGACATTACTTGTGTCGGCAGAGTATTTAGCGAGAACCGGTTTTAACAGAGGAAGTCACGTGAATCTGATATTTAACTGAATGTAAAGATTCAGAAATCGTTGTTCAGATAGTAAAACTCTTCAGAATTTTTGATTTTCAAAAAGTATACATTAAAAAATAAATGTATCAACTCAATTGAAAAGTTTTAAGAAAATTATTACATTAATTTATATTTTTATCTAAAATTATTTTTGGATAATAATTAAAATTTATTATACATCTCAAATTTTTCAAATTTCTATATCAGTTTTTAAAGATTTTTTTGATTTTTAAATGATTCTTGCTTCGCTCGGTACGTCCCTGAAAAAAAACGAAATGTAACCTTGCTCGTCTTAGGGTCCTTAGAAGGGACTTTCTACGTCATGGGAGCGCGCAGTGTAATGCACCTGACATCATCAGTTTCCATGGGTACTGTTTGCAAACAACAGTGAATTCTTACTGGAGTTAAAAAAAAATTAAAATGGATTGGGATTATAAACCACCACCAAAACCTACTTCGAGGAAGGTAAAAGTAGTTAATATTTCTTTCAAGATTTTTAATACAAGTTTTTTTTTTAAATTTAACAATTTTTAAAATTTGTTTAATATTCATAGCTGTTAACAAGACTTGGCAGACGAAATACTCATAATACAACAACTACGCAAGAGGAATTCAAAATTGAAGATGACGTCTTAGAAAGTCCATTATCTTTATCCTCGGGAAAATCAGTGACGTCGGATGGTCCCGTTGCTCCCCCTCGTTCTAGAAAAACTGGCTGGAGTGATGAATACAAAAATAACAAGTATTAAACATTTTAAAAATATATTACACGTTAAAACCTTTTTTTATTATAATTTTAATTAAGATAGACTTTACTAAACTTATTTTAAAATAAAACTCTACTAAAAAGAGTTAACAAATATAAAATAAAACTATACATTTTATCAAAGTAAAATTAACTTTTTTAAATATTTTTAAGCAGATTGCTTAATTTATTGATACATTTAAACAGATTTTCTTAAAAAATTTAATTTTTCGAAAATGATTATAATAATTGTGCTTTGATTCAACATCAAATTTAATAATAATAATAATAAGGTTAATTAAAAAACGAGACTTAATATTATTCAATACAAAAGCCACAATGTGGCACGAAGATTACATCTGTGGTGGTTTGAAATAACCGAATAACAGCAAGTTTTGACGAAATTAAGTTATGAATGGATTTGGTATCTTTGAAGGGTGTATTTTCATGTAACATTAAGAAAAATAAAAAAATGTAGTTTATTTATTAAATATACAATAAATTAGATTTGAAAAACATCGTGTTTTTTGAAAAAACCGAATAACAGCAACGTGTTCCTAAAAAAACTAAATAACAGAAATAAAAATATGAAAAATTACTAAAACGTTTATAATTAGAGTATTTTTACTTTAGTTCAAAGTAATTTAGATATTTAAAAGTAAATAATTGGTAGGAATGTTATTTTTATCTGCTGAATAATCTGCTTTGGACTTGTTAGATAATCTTGAAGATTTTAGTAAGTTCGGCTGTGCTTGGGTAGTTTGAAGAATTGGTAAAATGTCATCCACTTTTCGTTTTTTTTAGTTGTAGTAAATTTTTGTCCGGACTTATTTACTGCTCATTTTGAATTACACGGAGCGATTATCTCTCCGTCTTCATCTCCTAAATTGTATTCTATAATGTCGATATCTGGATCAATGTTCCGGTTCTCTGAGGTTATGCTAATTGATAAATTTAGGTAAAAGTTGTGAACACTTGGTCTTAAAATAGATAATAAGCTCATTAGATCATTCTTCTTCTACTTTGAAATTGGCAAAGGAGCATGATAACAGCGTTCTAAATG
>JABFPM010001277.1:0-21249 GCA_022817325.1 Idris sp. 1 HC-2018 | reverse complement strand
TTAACTATGTAGTGTTATCAATGCGACAAGGAAAATTAAATTCAAGGACAGAATTTTTCTCCCGTTATCATTTCCTAAAAATAATCATTGTTTTATATTTTTTGGATAATAAATCAAATTAAATAGAATAGTTAGATTTAATTTATTAAGGTTGAACGAGCGATTTTTAAGTTATTATAAAATTTGTTGAAAATTCGTATAATTGTAATCGAAGTATTGATGTATGAGCTGGTGAAGTTTTGATGATTTTATGTGTAGATAAAATATGAATATAATAATTCAAAGTTTGGCTTGTTTTATATGGAAGAGATATAAAAACTACTAAAACTCAAAATATTTACAATAAACATTTTATTTCTGTATTGTTAATTTAAATGAAAAACTAAAATGTTGTTGGTGAAAGATCTAAAAATTCATTAGAAACTGAAATTTAAAAATCTTCATTTCAGTCAACCAAAATGTTTTTTAAAAGTTACAAAAATTGAGTAATACAGCATATTGAAACTTATTTTTGTTAAATAAATTTTGATAACAAAAATATTTAATGTACAAATAAACGATCTTTTTGTAGTTTTGTAATTTAGCAAATTGTCGAAAAAACTGAAATCATAGTTAAAGCGCCCTAATAATACGACCCTTCTCGCTTGTTCAACCTTAAATCATATGTTTCTAGTAAAGGAACCCTATTATTACTTAATTATTTCATAAATCAAGAATCAACTTTTTTGTATTACCATGTCGACGGTGACCTCGCCCACTTTCGTGGAACCATGTTCTTTGCGGAAGGCCTTGATGCGTTCTTGTTCTTTGGGAATCTTGTCGGCTATAACCTTTTTCAGATCAGTCGATGCGTCGGATAAAGACCTCACTGCCACAGGAGTTGCTAATTTCTGTAAACAAAAAATGTGTATTTTAAGTTTATATTATATTCAACTTTTTTCTACCAAGAATAATTATAAGTTGATAATTCCTATACATGTAACCTTGAAGATGAATAATTTGTATGACCTGACAATTCGATAATAGCAATATGTAGAAAAACAAGAAAAATTTGATTCCAATAAAGTGTACATAAAAGTGTTAATTATTAAGATTACACTTTGAGAAAAAAAGGCCAATTATTTGCATGGACAAATCGATAACATGTTTTAATCTCTTAATTGAAAAGAAATTTATGAAAATAGAAATTTTTTTTTAGTACTGGTGAAAACTGAAAAGTTAATGATTAATTTTAATTTTATCAACTAATTTTTTATTAAAAATCGCACACTCAATTTTATCAAGCATCGGTCTGTCTGAACATTTTAGGTCGCGAAAAGTTTAAAAATATCACAGTATTATCTAGAATTATATTAGGCAGAGGGGAATCGACCTTGTTGCAACTAAGGTTGTTGAGACGCTCAAGACAAAAGAAACATAACATTAATTGTCTTTATTTGTATGAAAATAAAAAAATTATCAACTCATTAATTTAATGTACACATATACACTTAACTTACGTACTATAAAGTATATTATGCAATCGAGTTATTCAAGTATAACATTGTTATTTAATATTTTTTTTATCCTGACAATGATCATGAAGTTTACTGGGAACTTTTTGTTGAAATTTTCTCTTCTCTCACATTTACTTATTTTTGAACTTTAAGAACAATAATAATGTAAATAATAATTAAAAGAAATACTGCAGTGAAAAATAAATATGATAAAGAATTTTTGGAATAAATTGAAATTTCGATAAAATTTTAAATTTGAAAAATAAAAAAAAAATTAAAATTCAGCGTTATTATTTTTCATATTAGACAAAATAATAATAATAAAATTTGTCAGTTTTCAGATAGGAATATTACATTTTGGAAGCACATAGAAAAAAACGGTAACTTAGAGTTACAAGCAAAATTTCAAGTTATTTTGAAGATTCTGTCGGGTGTTTTTAATTTTTCATTGCAACAGTGTTTTAATTTTATTTAATTTTTGTTCTTTTAATTTTAAAACGTCCATGAAAAGGTCGTAAGTTGTAAAAATTCTTTTATCAACCATATTATCAGTATTTTGCAGGTATTATAAAGATACATTGCCAACAGAATCAACAGAAAAAATTTATTTGTTCAAGTGCACATAAATGAAAGTTTACACAAATTCATTTTTATTAAATATTTCAATAAATGACAAAATTTAAATTATCCAATCTAAAACTAGAAAAACGTTGTTCTTTAATAATAATTATTTTAAGTAGTCACGCAAAAAAGTAAAATAATCTTATTTTTTTTAAACAAATTATAGACATTAATTTTAAAATAAATTTTGCTGATTTATTTTTGTTTCAAAATAACTCTCAAATATTTATTTTTATTTAATACAACTTTGAACTTGAGAAGCAGGAATAGATTTGTATATTTTTTTGTCGAACATGTAATAGGTGACAAAAGACGACAAATTAAAAAAAATCGTGTAGTCCGATCACGCCATTCCTTTTATTGCGAACATGTGTATGTGAGTGAAGTGCAAGTAGAATTGACGTTTTCGAAACAATTTAAACGTCCACGTGTTATCGTCAAAGATATTTCCTCTTTTTCCCCTTCTCGGCTTTTATCGCCTGTTCATTTAGTTAGAAAAGGATTGAAAATGACTTTCACGACGTCTCAATCAGATTACGCATGTTTCAATTTTTTCATCTTCTCTTTCACGCATTTAAATTGGTAATTAATACTTGCACAGATGTTACATAATAATATATGCAATTAATTGAGAAATTTCAATTGCAATGATTCATTAATTGAATTTGTCTGTACTTTATTGCTCTATTATTGAAATACAGTTATCAATATTTAAAAGTCTGATTTTTTTTTCGGATGCAGTCGATGAAAGAAAGATGAAGTGACTTTATCAATCAAATTAACACCCAACTATTAAGTACATCAACATAACAGAATTATTTTGCATCATTGTATCGCAAGAATTAAGCTCAATCTCAGTGGTCTTAGGTCAAAACAACTCTTATATAACGGGTGTCCAAATACAAATTTGATTCTAATTTATGTTTTTTTTTGTTTTTAATAACAGTTTAATTTATATTAATATTAGAATTTGAGTTATAAAAACTGCAAGAAGGAAAAAAAATTGCTGGCAAATAGGACCGGTAGTAATTCTGAAATAGCATAATGCTTGAAAACAAACAGAGGACATAACTCTTAGGTAACAGACAAGGCCATCTATAAACTGCCTGAAATTTACGTGTCGATAAAAGTTAGATCTTTCATTAACTTTTTCTATTTGAAAGTGATAATTGAATGACTTTTAACCAGCAAATATTACTGCTAGTATATTTTTAATAAAATATTTTAATAATAAAAAAGATAAAATATTGTAACATAAATTATTTGTATAATAAAGATAATTGGAATTTTATTAATGCTCTACAAGCTGGAAACTGTTTCTTATTAGAAATCTATAAATAAAAAAAATATATGTATAGGTATAATTATAAAAACTGTAATTACTTTTGACACTTTTTAATTACAATCTATCAAACAAAAATGTAATATAATGAGTTTTGAATCATAAAACTAATTTGGAAATTCTACAATAATGAATGTTTGTACTGAAATTAAAATCTAATCAAAACGAAGCAAAACATTTAACATCGATTTTTTTAAAATTAAAAAGAAATATTAATTTAAATTTAACTTATAAGCTTTCATTTAACCATCAGTATTATTGAAGATGCGTCTTTATCGTTCGACAAAGATCCATTCTAACTCATGGATACACTTAATTATTTCTTAATAACTCATATCTTATAATAAACATATTGAGAAAACTTCTCCAATATCTGTAGCATGAACGGCAACAATTGAAGTTCATTCCCTTTGCCCGACAGTTGAGTCTTATATTCCTTCTTCAAGAGTTTCAGAACAAGTCGTCTTAAATAAAACATAAACTAATAAATAAGTATAGATTAATTTTTGTTTCACGAATTAACAAATAAAGTCAACGATTGTTAATAAAGATGAAAGATTTGCTAATCGAGTGTGAAAAGTGAGATGCTAATTTACAGGTAGGAATATATTTATAATAATCAATTATGTCACTGCATACGATAACAAGATGAAGCAACCTTGCGGCTGTTGGAATTGGATTGCCGGCTACGAATCAGGTGAGAGTTTACGGTCAATGTAGATCACGAGAACGACGTGGCTTTTTTGGCCTCAACGTGAACCGCTATACTTAGTCAACCTTGCAATACTTATGAATGACAGTATCAAATTTTCTTTTTCTTTTTTTTTTATTAATTATTTAATTTCACTTTTTTTAGTAGGTAAACAACCTGTGTGCGTCAGAAGAATGAAACGTAATGGAATTATTTATAAATGAAATAATTTGATGCAACTTTTTTGGATGCTAAACATTCAACCTGAATATTTAAGATTATTTATAATTTGTATATTAACAAATTCTAAAAAATTCATTTCGAGTGTTAATTAACTCTGATTTCAATAGTTTCAAGTTCTTTCTTCATTACTGAACATTTTAATCGAGTCATTACCAATCGTTAACGAATATTCAACATCTGACTAAGAAATTCGTAAAAATGCTCGTCATTTGACAACTTTTCAAACTCAGAGTGGTTTATTTTAATTGATTAACCAAAGATCTTTTATTTTAGTAAAATATTTTTCATTTCGACAAACTCTCAGTTTAGTATTTAACAAAAATATCACAATTGAAACAAACAAAAGTAATTAAGTTGAAGTTAAAGTATTACAGCATAATAAATACTTATATATTATATATAACAATTATTACTGTAAGAATGATTGTTCTGTCGGTAAAACAGATTGCTCCACCTGTCCTAGAGTTACTACTTAGTTCGATTTTACTAAATGCAAGGGTTTTCCAAATGGACAAATGATTTTCTTTGAACGAAAAGTACAAAATTAACATCAACATCAATCAATAATAATTAAAATGTTGACTCTCTGCAAAACGGAAATAGAAAAAGGTGTGACAAAAACTTGGCATTTTGAGGAAAGAAATGGCACCTTTGTTAGCGGGGTTTCCTTAATTTCAGCTCAATTGTGATTCGACTGTTCGAGTTATATAACGGTCGTGGTCGCGAATCGATGCGCGCTTAAAATTGCCAAAGGACGCCCAACGTGGACGCGTGGTTACCCCCTTTTTTTGCCCCAACGACAAATATTTTTTTTTATTTTCTTGTACACGCTTCAAGAAAAAATGAACAAAAAAAACACACACACACAAAATATATTAACAATAAATATTTCTTATAAACAGAGAAATAAAATATAAAAAATTATTAATGCCAGATTCGGGGCAAAGTGCTTTGATTTCGATCTCGTTATTTTTATGTTAGCAATCACGTTGGCAACTTAAATTTTGAAAAGATTGCGTAGTTTTTGAAATAATAAATTGGCAATGGTTTTTTATCTATTAATTTTGAAAATTTAAATTGACTTTTTAACGAATTTTCAGAACTACCTGGAGATCAATGCAACGTTTGGTTGTTAGCCGAAAGAGTGCCATGGTGTTTTATTAATGAGATCCTGAGGGGTTGCTAGTGTTTCCTAACCGAAGGCGTTCCGATTGACACACTTTAACAATTTAACACGTTGAGCTCCGCTGCTCGACTGTCGAAGCGCGAATCTAGGGATTCGCAGATTCGTTATTCGTGATAGGGGATTCGGGTCTTGCCGTCTTGCCACTCTTTGCCGATCACCGCGTGACGGCCGTTGCGGCGGCGCGCGCGCATGCGCAGATTTAAGTCACAAGTAGACGTCAGCCAATCTTTTGATTTTAATTACCGTTTGGCGGCAAAATTTACAGCATTTTGTGCACAATTTAAACATTTGCTTTTTAAACTAATAATAACATAAATTAAATTTATTATATACATACTTCAAATCAGCATGATACATTTTTTTATTACAATATTTTTTTGAATAAAAAAAGTATATATTATAAACAAAAATTATTTCATATTTATTTATAGCTGCCTCACAATTGTCTGAATTTTGAGTGAAATTAATTGTTGATTTATTGAATTTTAACGGTTCAATTTAAATGTTGTTTTTAGAATAAGTTTTAGATTCAAATTAAATATAAAACGTATTATTAAAAAGTGTTTTGTATTTTAGGATAACTTTTTTAAACAGATTTTTAAATAAAAGAATTGATACAAATAAAATAAAAACATAAATTTCTACTTTACCGACGGAAGGTACATTAGCTGCTGAATTAATCGAATTCTAATTTAAGGCATTGTTATTACTGTCAGAAAAATGTTTCTTTTCTGAAAATTATAAATAATAATATATTATTGCATAATTAAATATTATTTCTTTTTTTCATTGGAAAAAATATAAATAATTGTCACAAACAGAATTCGTTTTTTGGTAAGTAATATAATAATTTCTTAACATATCAATTCAAATAGGTTATTTTGGCATAAAATGTTGAAATTTTTCTGTTTTAGAAAGAAATCTAAAAATGGTAAATATAAGGAGAATTCGTCAACGAAATTTGTTGTACGATAGTGTTCAAAAAGGGTTTGTTAGCATTTGTTTTGCAGCAACAGTTTTTGGATTTGGTGCTCTGTCTTATGCGGCATATAATTATTTAGTTAACATTAGGCCTGAATTAAAAACAAAAGCTTTGGACTATCAAGAAAATTTACTTAAAGAAGGACGAAGTACGGAACTGCTGAATGATTCAGAAATAAAAGCTTTAAATTAGAATTAGTACTCCATTTGTAAATCAGGTCTAACAGTTTTTTGTTCTATATATGTATGTATGTAGATAAAAATATAAAATAAAATGTACTTCCCTTGAATTTGATTTGATATTTTACAATAAAATAACAATTTTCGGTTTTTTAGACACTCATATCTTCGGAACGGAACGGTTGAATTTCATTTTTTTAAACTAATCAATTAAACTTTCCACAAACGAATATCTACACTGGAGGAAAAAAAACGCAACACTTCAATTTTGTCGAATTTTTGTCAATTTTGCACCAGCCATATCTCAGTCCAGTTTCATCAAAAAACCTTTTTTAGTGTAAATTAAAGCTTGAAGTCTCCTCTTTAAAACTCAGTTTTTACTTTGTAATTCAAAATTTTAACTGTGTTTATAAATAGCAAAAACTCATATTGTAAATTTTTTTACCTTCATTCTACGAAGTTCAAACTCATCTATGGGATTTGGATGGTATAAAATCATAACTTTTCTTAAAAGAAAATAAAAATTCGTTTTTTTGTGAACATTTGAAAAAAAAAAATAAAGCTAGATCCGATGAAAATTACGAATAAAAGTTATGACACATTTTATCAAAAAATGTCACTTTTTCTTAAAATAGTCATAATTTTCGTAATTTTCATCGGATCTAGCTTTATTTTTTTCAAATATTCATAAATAAAAAGGTTTTTTGATGAAACTGGACTGAGATATGGCTGGTGCAAAATTGACAAAAATTCGACAAATTTGAAGTGTTGCGTTTTTTTTTCCTCCAATGTATATTAATGGTCATACAAAATTGCCCCTCACCCTTTTCTGGGGGGATGAAAACCGGAACTTGTTTGTTTCTAATAAGAAGCCACAGTAGCGTCCAGCCAAATTTCTTATTTCTTTGTTTAATTTTTTTTTCTTGATACTAATACTAAAAGGTGGGGATAAATGAAAAAGATGTGTATTCCTTGAAAAATGCATAAATATAATTTATTCGTTTGAATAATAAAGAGTATGGACATCGTTTCAAAACCTGAGTATTGTGATTCTTAAACATTCTTTTTAGTAAAAATTATTTAGCCAAAAATTTTTATTTTCATTTGTTTTTGATAATTTATAAATCGAGTCTCACATTAATGTACATTTTAATTTCATGTTACACAGAGGGCAGCAATTTTCCAAGTTGAACACATAATATAAAAAGCAATGAGTAAAAAAAAGGAAAAATGTATCATCACCTCTCAAAACAACTGTACGATAATTAGAAATGAAATATTAATATAAAATTACACATCACATAGTTCTACAACATTCATACAGAAATG
Source organism: Idris sp. 1 HC-2018 (assembly GCA_022817325.1). NCBI lineage: Eukaryota > Metazoa > Arthropoda > Insecta > Hymenoptera > Scelionidae > Idris > Idris sp. 1 HC-2018. The sequence goes on along the minus strand of JABFPM010001277.1, from coordinate 13,180 downwards.
TACATAAATATTGTATTTTTACAGCACTTAAAACTAAAAATATTGGAAAATCGAACATCATTTTTAATTCTTTTAGATTTATGTATAAGTAAATCAAATAAACATTTACGTGATCGACATTATTCGAAAAAATATAATTTACAAATTTTTAATATGACTAATCGTAAATTCAATTCCATATTCTAAACTCATTTTTGTGAGTCTGCATATTTATATTTCTACCTCTCGTGAATGGAAATGATACTGCGTTGAAATATTTTAAACGTATTAAAACTGTAAACCAATATAAATGTATAGGAAATTGAATTTAAAAAAATATTCATTTTTGTACAATTTAAAAAATTCAATTTTTCAAAAATGTCAACGATTTCGATCTACTCAACAATTATCTACAAAGTAAAAAATGTATCAACTTTAATCCTAATCATAACATTAAAAAACATTGGCAAATTGTCAAATATATTGGACGATTAAACTGTTCTAAATTGTCCAAAAATTAGATGATTTTTGGTACAAGCTAAATTTATTATCACTCTAATTCTGGTATTTTGTATATTTATTATTTCGATGACCTTTTTACAGTGTTTTGATATCATGAATTTGTTCAAAATATTACCGCAAAATAGTATTCACTAGAGATAGAAATCTCAAAGTAAAATCAACATCATTTTTAATAACTTAAGAAATATCAAAATAGAAAATTATATTATGTGTACATCTAATTTATTTTCAATTCACTTTTTCTATGGTAAACAATTTACCTACAGTCATATATATATATATATATATGATATATATATATGCACATACACACATGCGCACACACACAGAATTTTCCGTCTTGTTTACAATATTAATCAAATTATAATTAGTACATATATGTCGTAGGCCGTTAAAAGAATGTCATTGATTCTAATATTTTAAAACAACGACGAATGGAGTCTTATGAACAAACAAAGTATAGTTTCTCACAAAATTTTGTGACAAACTTGAAGAAATGTAAGCATTGTGTGAACTAAGTGTTCGTTTGATGGAAACTCGCAAAGAATTTTTGAAACGGCAAAAAACTGCTGCAGAAAAAATATCCACCTCTTAAAATCAAAGATTCCATAACTTTGTATGTCCCAATCCTTGATCGTGGTCCATTAGATTTTCTCAAAATTTCTGGGATTATCCTTGATTTTAAAATTGGTACAATACATGGTGTAATAAAAGGTTGGTATCCGCGGACTGATATTGCTAATTCAGCTGGACATATAATGACAGTTGACGAAGTACCAAAAGATGTTTAGATATTTTGAGAGAAGCTACAGCAAAACAATCACTGTCCGGCGGGCAAGGATATACAAAAAGTGCAACTGCAAAATTGCCGCTAATCAGTGCAAGACGAAGAGTTGCGCATGTTTTGAAAATTACTTCTTGTGTAATTCGCGTTGCTATTTAAGTGGGCCTTGATGTAATAAATAACGTTAAGATCAAATAATCCAATAATTAATAAAACATGCAAAATATGGGTTTATTCTGATTTCTGTTAATAATCTCTGCGAGAACAATACAATTTTTCTTACCGCCTGATGCTAGTCAGGTCTTTAGCTAAACGCCTAAAATTTCCAGGCCGTTAGAAGAAAAATGCTAAAGTCAATGAAAATCTTCTAACGGCCGACAGTTAGCTAGCGGCCTGATTCTTCTATCGGCCTACGACATATATACTTCGAATAAAACAGAAGGATCGAGTTTTAGCAAAAAATAAAAGTCTTCATCTTATTTTTGCTCGAAATCGGAATGTAAATGAACAACTAGATTTTTGCACAGACCCGTTGTCATTAAAAAATTACAATTGAAAAAGCTTTGTGTTTGAGCTTTTTAATGTTATTGTTCTTTGATTCAGACACTATTATTTGAGACAGAGCCCGAACAGGATGATGTGTCCACACGCATCGATTCGATTCGTGCAACGATTTTGAGTGCAGGTCCAAGTTTGATACTCATCGCAGACATCAGATGATCTTCTTTTAATAACATCAGTGCCTGACCGTCAATTTCTTGAATGGCAAAATCTTCAGCATAATCCGCACAGCCTGGCAAATTACGTATAAAATCACAGACTTCGTTCACCTGAAACATTTATTTTTCCTTATTATCCATATTTCATTTTAAAATAAAATTCTAGCAGAGCTGGCCTAAACCATTTTTTGGTCTAAATTCATTTAGCCTTATTAAATTAACTTTATTGTATACTTTATTAAAAGTTTTATTTCATCTTATTTTAATCAAGTTAAATTTACTTAATCTTAAATTAAAAGAGTAATTTTTGAAACTTGATCATTTCGAAAAATACATCATAAATTGAAATGTTATGCCAACAAATTATTTTTTTAAGTAAGCTGCAAATGTTTGTTGATACTTTACAAACTGTTATAAAATTATTAATTAATAATTTATTATCTGATATTATTAATTTGAAGTAGAAATATCATCCTATTAGCAACTTTTTATTCCGATTCGAATTTTCGGGGCCCGCACAATAGTTGATAATAAATAATTTATTATTGATTTGGTTCTAACAAATCAAGTTAAATGTGCTTTATTATGTTGAACTTTTTGTCTAGGAAAACCGATTCATTAGGCTAACTCTTCGGATATTTCCTTAAAAGAATTAAAATTTAAAAATTAAACTTACACTCCATTTGACTGGATTGATTATTAAAGTATCGTCTACGATGCCTTGCATATTTGCGGATAGCTTTTCATCGCCATTTTTCTTGGCCAACTCATCATCTTTATTCTTTTGTTCATTGTCCATTTCAGATGGCCATTGTTTCTCTGCATTTTCCGACCTGTCTGTTACTTTTTCTCGCTTTTTACTGCAACAATTTGTTCAGTATTTAATTTCACCCAAAATTATTAAATTTTTAAAAAATTATCATTATGCAAATTTTTCATTATAAAGAAAGAAAAAAAATTGTATTATAATTAAGTATAAAATATTTCCAGGTCAAAAAACACATTATAGATGTACTTTTTTTATTTAAATAATTAATTAAAAACCTTTTAGCACAACTAGTTGAGCAGAATCTTTTGTCTTTTCTGATTTTGCCACTTTGCTCATCCAAGCCAATTCCACAATTTTCACATTTTAATAACTGAGAACCATTCTGATCAATAGAATAATTTGGAGCATGTTTTTTTCCTTAAAAATTAAAAAAGTAAGTTATTAAATTGTTTTATAATTTTTGTTAAATTCATTTTATTTTGAAAATAATAAAATATTTACTCGGTGGTTCATCATTCTTAGCATCTTTATCTAGAGAAGCATTTCTGTTTGGCGAATTGTTAACATCTAAACCAAAGGATCCATTCAGTGACGATCTATTTACAGCAAAAGGTTCTGAAGCTGCAATTTATAATACATCATAAACATGAGTTCAAGAATGAGAGATGCACAGGTTTTAGTGAAAAATAATTTAGACGTACTGATATCTTTGGATAAATTGAAAAAATTTATAATATGAGAAAAGGAGTTGAATGTTTAAGTTTTTAGTGTGAATGTTATTATTATTAATTTATTACACAGGAATAATATATATATATAAAAGAAAAAAATTATTATACAAATAAATTGTTATCATACATCAAATGTGTTTTATATATATATATATATATCGAAATTCTATTACAAAAAAATACGTAAATGTTAATTAAATTTTGCGAATTGTAAATGTGACAAATAATATTTTAATATTGTAAAAAATGTTTCTGATTGCCCAGCAACAAATTTCAGCAGAGTCAAATTACAAATCATTGACTTATTGATTATTCCTTAAATATTATTTGTTACATTTACAATTCGCAAAATTTATAATTAATTAACATTCATACTATACATTTGAAAATTCAAACCCCTCTTTTCACATCTATTTTTTACATTTACTCAAATATATCAGTTCGTCTAAATTATTTTTTTCCAAAACTTGTGAATCCCCCAGAATTAGTTAAATAACAGAGATTTTATGTTTAAATATACATATTTACATTTATAGAAATTACCTTCTTGTATGACAAAACCTTCAATAACATGAGTGAGAACTTGTGGTTTCACCATAGCTTTCGGTGGTGTTTGTTTGTTGACGCTGATTGGTGCAGAAACTGCATTCGTCGAGTCATCACAAATTCCATTTGAGATCGAATTCACAGCATTTGCAAGTCCAGTTAAAGGATTCGTACAATTTTTATCATCACCTTTAATTGTACTATCATCAGATTTTTTTGTTTGGTCAACTGAAATAAGTATACAAATGTATATTATTCGAATATTTAAAACAGACAAAATATTTAAAACGATTATTGTTTAAAGGGACCTAAATTCACAAAGTAATTTTTATCTTTTTTAACCTCATATCTTAAAAAACTTGTTTATTTAATGGCAAAATGATATGCTTTATCAATATATTCAATCTCTTCAAGCCCTTATAATATAATAAGAAAATATAAACAACGATTTTACAGTTTTTTATAAATTATTTGTCAAGAACTCAAAAATATAATTTAATTATAAAACTTAACTATCATTAATAATTACTTTGGCTAATATTTTGATAAAACTTGTAAGAAAATATTTTTTCATTTAATTTCAATAACGTTTTGTCATTCAAAATGAATGATTAAGTTTGTTTTTAAAAGAAACCTAAGTTCATCATAGTTTTTGTTTATTTGTTCAAACAAATATCATAGTAAAGTTGCTCATTGTTTGTAGAATTGTTCTATAACTCCGACACATTATACAGAAATATATTTTGTTAATAATATAATGTAAACAGGAGCTGCTAACAGTTTTTTTCAAATTCATTTTGAGAAAGAGAACAAAAACAATACAAAATTACCCGAAGTGTCCATAAGTGTCGTTCCATCCGCAGCGCCATCTTTCTTTACATTTGCGTCATCGTTAGTTGACGCATTGAGCGTAGGTGGAGGTATCGGCGGTGGAGGCATAAGTGCACAGTCGTCCTGACCTCTGCCCGAGTCCGTTGTCGACGTATCCATTTGGGTCTGCGCTTGCTGCGGTGGCACTGGCGTCGGCGTAGGTGGTGGTTGCGGCGGCTCTGTCGGTTGTGGCGCTGCTGCTATGGGCACCGCTTGGACTTGAGCGCCACTCACCAACTGATTGCCAATTATCGTTGGGTTTAGAGTCTGCATACAGACAACATATTTCATTATACAATTATTGAATTTTGCAGCTACAAAATTATCCTATTTGACTTTAAAATATTTTAATTAAGAAAATTACAGGTAATTGCAATTGCTGAACAGTTTGCATTTGCGGTGTTTGGACTTGGTTCATTTGAAGTGCTGCAACGCCGACTCCAACACCACCCATTGAAACGACGGGCATTATGGGACGCTCCCCACTAAGAACAACACCAGGCTGTTGCTGCTGCAGCGTCATTCCAGCTGTGAACAAAAGAAAATAAGTTTTAATACACAATCAAATAGACACTAAAAAAATGAAAACTTTTAACTAAAATGATAGATTTATTTTTTTTTATTTTACTTTCCTATGCACATACAGCTTCTTAGAGTTACTTGTATAATTTCTATGAAAAGTAATAAAAAATGTATTTCAAAATAATATTAATGGTAATATATAAAATGAAAAATTTCAATATTCTTATATTATTAATATTTTACCTTACAACGATAAATTAACTCTTAACTTTTTTTAATTGGTTTATTTAAAGGAATAGAGTTTTTTCCATTATTATAAAAGCTTTAATCAGAAAAAGTTTAATTCCATTAAATGGTTCAAGTAACTCTAAAAAGAGTTAAGAGTTAATGAATAAAATGAAAAAATATACAAATAAATATAAATTTGTTATTTAAACATTGTAATTTAAATTGAATGTCTATAAATGAAAATAATAAAAATGAATAAACTAAAATAGATTTGTCTTCTTTTGTTCCAAGATTGAAAAATAGTTGGTCGATAAGAGTTAATTTGTCTAAATTAATTAAATGAAAAGGCAAATTTACATTTTCATAATTGAATCTGATGAAAATGTAAACTTAACATTTCATTTGGATAACAGAAAAATTCGGTTGTGAACATACTACGAGCTTTTCTCCGGCCTTTCATGATATATGAGCGTTTACTTTGGATCGCTGACGCTGAAAAAGAAACAAAAAATATAATATAAAAAAGAAATTATACAAGTTTTGATTGTTCGACAATTGCCGTCAACTTTGCTCTGTGCAATTTTGTTTCAAATTATTGTTAAATCCAAATAATGTCTTACAAAAAAGAATATTCTCAATTTTTATGTTAACTACATTGAAAATAATAAAAACTCTGTACCCATAATGGGTTTAGGCTGAATCTGCTGCTGCTGTGGGTTCTGCTGGGCCTGCTGCTGGTGATGATACTGTTGCTGGAGTTGTTGCTGTTGCAAGTGTTGCATCTGTTGAATGAAGACCTGTTGGTGTTGCGGTATTGTTTGCGGCGTCTGCTGCGCTTGGATAAGGGTTTTTGTTTGCGCGTCGTAATTGGCTTGTTTGTCGACGAGAATGGTCGGCATGGGTGAGCCGGTAGGTGGCGCGGGCGACGCCGCGGACTGCTTTTGGCCGGCTATCTGAATGGTCGCGCTCTTTGTCTGATTGGCCGCGTCGACCGTGGGCTTGGCCGCGACGAGCACCGGGTGCACCGGTGCGCCCGCGACGTTCGGCCCGGGACTAGTCCGCACTACCGGCTTACCTCGGCCTTTGCCAGCACCGGCACCTCCCTTGCCACTCTGAATGAAACAAAAGACCCAAAAAACACGATTGCCTTCAATTTGCCAACAAAAATCCCATTTTACAAAAACTTAAAAGAAATCAAAGAAAAGAAAACAAAAGAGAGTGAGAGAGATAAAAAAAGCTGATTACAGAGGGCAGTCGACACTTTGCTCTAATTTCGTTGATGAAAATTCGAGCCAATATTGTGAACTAATTCAATTATTTAAAGATTATTAAATGAACTGGAAAAGTTGATTCGAATTTAATAGTTGAACCTTATTTAATGTTTGCGTGTGTTTGTTTGAAATAAAGACCTGTGTATGTACCGTTGCGACGCCGTGCACAGTTTGCGTAGAAACTGAGCTCGCAGGTCGAATGTTGGCCGGCTGAATGCCTTGCATCGACGAGGGAAGAATGCTGAGCGGCCTTTGAGCTATGTTGGCTTGCTTTCCCGACTGCTGTTGTATGTCCATAACACGGGGCTTGCCAGCTGCGGCGATTTGTTGAACCCCCTGAATTTGTTGCTGGGTCGCTGCAATCGCTACAATATCACAATCAAATTTATAATAATTAACATAACAGTTATTTTCCGAAAAATTGAAAAAAGCGCGATTCTGCAAGGGTGGGGGAATTTTTATCTCAATTAAATATCATTCTATGTTAAGGAATTATTCATGAACAATTTACAATAAATCTTGAATGTTTTTGTTTAGGAAAGTGTAAAATAAGTGAGTAAATCGCACTTTTCTCGTTAATTTTTTTGCAATTTGATAGTTAATCAAAATTAAACAAATCTGCAATGTCGATAATGTCGGTATTTCATTTAACCTTAACATTATTGAAACGTTATTTGTGAAAAAAACGAACCATTGTGAGCCTGAATTGGCTGAGGACTTTGTATAAACATATCGGGCTGTGTAGGACCTCTTATGAAGATTTGATTGGACGCAGCAGTCAGCAGTGTTGGCTGCTGTAGTCCAGTCCAAACTTGCGAGGCAAACTGCCAGGGTGTAAACTGCATATTTGCTCCACGTTGACCAGATGGCGCTCCCGTAGTGCAAGTGGTGTACTAAAAAAAGAAATTTGTCATTACAGGAATAATCAGTTTGCTAATAATAATTAGAGAAATGGAGTTTGAACAAACTTTTTGCACTTGATCCTGTTTGGCATTGTTTTGTTGTTGCTGCTGCTGAGCAATTGAGTGCTGTGCTTGCGGTGAGTTCAAGACCTCGAGCTGGCCAAAAACTAAGGTCTGTCCACCGCCAGGGTTCGCTGAGGTGGGAATCGGCAAATAACCACCAGGGAAGGCCTGTACTTTGGCACTGTTGTTGGTCGGGTGGGCGCCACCCTGACCTGCGGTTGACGCTGTAGTCAACATGTGCGGGGTCAGCTGAGTAGCATTTTGAAACGGTTTTCCTGAAGTGATAACCTGAAATCAGATGTAAAAATTAACATAACGAATCATTAAATATCGACATATTCAAATTTCGCCAATTTTTGTCATTATTTGGCAAGCCTATCTAGACTAGATTGAACCCTAGAAGCACAATCTTTTTTTTATCATAAAGCACCGACTGGGTAACAAACTTACCTCAATTTTTAATGAAAAAGCAATTTTCGTAGGTAATATTTGTTCGTTTTTTAATAAAAAAAGGTGATTAAAATATTTGTAATAAGCTTACTTTACGTTATGATGTCTAAAAATTATTTTAAATAAAAATATAATTAGCTATTTCCCAGTGATAAATTATTCCCGGCTAATTTCCGGCTTTCTCGGTCGCTGGACACCTTGTAATTTATGAAATTGAGTAAAATAGAAAAAAATCACAAATAAACGTGTGTATCGATACATTTATTAAATTAACACTTACTTCATATGTTAAATATATATAACATATATAATTTAAAACAAAAAGAAGGACTACAAGTTTCAGTCTCACAATATGCAGTTTCCGAAATTGTACATATGAAAATTATATAGAGGTTTCATTTTTGTCTAAAAAATTCTTTGTCTGCATAGAAATCGAAAAAATCATTTTAATATATATATATTTTTCAAAGTGATTTAAATCAAATTAAAAAATATTCCTTAAATCAAAAACGTAAAATTAATTTACAGTGTTGGTCTCAACTAAAGCACTTTATTTTTAAATGTCTACATTTAATTATTCTTATGTATAAAAACTTATAGGTTCATCTGTGAACAAATTAAAGAACTTTGAAGGAGCACTGGGGTACGTTTGTTACCCAGTCGGTGCTTCTAGAGTTAAGATTATTATAATATTTTATTTGAGTGTTATTAGTTTAAGATAACTTAAGGGTTTAATGAAAATTAAACTGAAATAAACTTGATGTTAACCTGAATGGAAGAAGGGAAGGGTGAGCCTGGCATAATCAGCTGGGTTCCTTGAGTATTGTAAAGCTGTTGCAAGTGGTAAGCTTGATTTTGCAAAGGCTGCTGGATGACCTGAACGGCCTGAGGGTGGGCCGCCATTGTTGTGATTGTTGTTGCCGCCGGCTGACCTGACAGGGTCATCGAGACACCTCCAACTCCTGGTTGCTGTTGAGGTTGATGTTGCATCGAAACTGCCACTGCTCCCTGTAACTTGAAACCAACCAGTAATAATCAAATTAGATCATTCAGAAAAAAAACATCTATTACAAAAATTAGCAACTCATAATACAATAATTAAATGTTTGTCAAAATTAGCAATAAATTATTTATTAATTTTGTCAAAATTATAACAACTTTGTTTGAGTCAAATAATACATTAATTAACTTGAGAAAATTCACGTCTACAAAACGTAGTTGCTGACAATATTTATATCAATGTAATGTCAGAATTTTTTTAAATTTTAACCCTATGTTCTCTATATTAATATTTTCATTTGCTAAAATTTGAATAACTTGGACTATCTAGAACTTGAGATATTTAATAGAAAAAATACTTGGCTTGTATATCTATATATATTATTTTTACCAAACTTTATGGTCAAATATCTCGGCTTCTAGCTAGTCCAGCAATTCCAAATTTTGACACACAATGCAAAAATACTTATTAAACAATTATGTTAAATTGTCGCATCTTAAAATAAAAAATGTCAATATTAAAAGGGTAGTCCAGTGTAAACGTCAAAAAAAAGGACCTATTTTGAAGAATTTTTTTCTCAGTGGCAGAACATCATTTATTGTTAGGTTTTTCTTTAATAAATAAAACGCACTTAATACTTCAAGAAACAATTTTTTTAATACAACAAAATTATTAAATTGTTAATTAAATAAATAGACTCTTTAAATTGTCCCCATGCCACTCGTGTACCTGATAACTTAAAAAATAGCCAACCAATCTTCTTAAAATGTTAACCACACATTCCATAGACATGTTGCTATGGTGGGAACTAGGATCTTTTAATTCCATCAACACTTACATGTTTTATTAACAAAAACTAACTATCAAAACACAGTCGAAATTTGAGATTTTTATTTTTACTGTACGCCATTTTGTTAAATTTTGATGGAATCAAAAGATCCTAGTTCCGACCATACCGACATGTCTCTGGAATGTGTAGTTAAAATTTCAAGAAGATTGGTTGGATAGTTTTTGAGTTATCAGGTACATGCGAGTGGTCTGTTTTTCGACGTTCGTACTAGACTCCCCCCTTAATGTTTGATTCATAAAATATATTTACCTGTTGCTGAGGTATACTCGCTGCAACAACATTATGCGGTCCATTTCCTTGTTGCTGCTGCTGTGCTTGTTGTTGTTGCTGCTGCTGTTGCTGCTGTTGCTGCTGTACCTTGACAACAGTTAAATATGTTTTTAATCCAAATAATTGTCATCAGTAAACATGCAACTTTTTTTAACAAAACCAAAAAATATGAAATTTTTTGCAAAGTATTGTTTTTCAATTCTAAATGGACATACGGTAGTATATTGAAAATTGCAAAAAATATACAAAGAAATATTACTTTTTTTGAATATTAACCGTTTTATTGAATTTCAAACCGTACCTAACTAATCGTAGTTACATTCGTACTAAACAATTATAGTTTTTTCCATATTTTCTGGAGTTAACTTTAGTCTTTTTTCATTTAAGATAGAACATCCGTGAACAAGAACAGAAAATACTAGCTTGAAACAAATCTTATTTTTTTCATAGAAATTTATGTTTTAAGTTAATGTTTATTATATACTTAACTGACTTAACTCTCATACTTCATGTTTATGCAAAAAAAGTTCAAAAAATATGTCAATTTGTTAAATTATGGCGTAATGAAAAATTGATTATTTGTATTAATCATTTTTAATTCAACATTTTTTTTGATTTGCAATAAAATTAACTTTAAATACATACAAATGTTCTTCGTGAAAAATGAATAGGGATGTCCATTGGAAAATTTAAAAAAACTGTTATTTATGTCGATAAGTCAAATTATTTAAGAAAATTACGCGATTTTAACACAGAAAATTGTCGTTCAATTCAATTTATCTCTAAAACTGTTAATCATTTTTCAAATTTTCCAATGGATATCCGTATTCATTTTTCATGAAGAACATTTGTATATATTTAAAACTTAATTTTATTGCAAATCAGAAAAAAACGTTGAGTTAAAAATGATAAATAAAAATAGCCAATTTTTCATAAGCGATAATTTAACAAATTGACATATTTTTTGCATAAATATGAAGTATAAGAGTTAAGTCAATCAAGTATATAATAAACATTAACTTGAAATATACATTTCTATGAAAAAAATAAGGCTTGTTTGAAGCTAGGATTTTCTGTCCTTGTTCACGGATGTTCTACCTTAACATCAATTTGTAGGCGAAAAAAGATTTAGTTTTAAAACAGTAATTATCGAGAGTTTTGAACAATTTAATGCCCAAATTTGTAAGTTGCATAAAATATGTAAAATATGCCCAAAACAAGTTAACGATTTTCTTTGAATTACTCACTTGTTGTTGTTGCTGTACCTGCTGTTGTTGTACATTTTGTTGTTGCATTTCGTGAGTGGTAATCATCATTTGTTGTTGTGGTTGTTGTTGCTGCTGTTGGGCCTGTTGCTGAGCTTGCGATTGATTCATTTCTACAGTCTTGTTTACATCCGTCATGGTTGTGGCAATTACCATGATCCAATTACCAAACCAGGATATTTAAACTAACGTCCTCGATTGGCCCGTTAATTTCGTCACTTTTTTCTTGCCATCCTCACACATTTGTCCCTCTATAGTTTGTAAACAAAAAAAAAGGAAAATCTTTAGAAACTGAAATAATATGACCTTGAATAATACTTTTACAACAACATAAATCTAAAGGTTATGTTTTAAATTATAATCAAAATTCAATTTTTTAATTAACTATATTTTACTTACAACGTTAAGAATATAAAGCTAACTTGTTAAATGCATTTTTTGTATAATCAGTGTTGTTTATTTTGGTTAAGAAAAAAAAAGAGACAAAAAATGTAGTCGGTTCCCATCGACTTGTGTGTGCATTTAGCTTGGCGTCGTTAGTGTCTGTTGTATTCGTATTGATGAGACGCGTAATTCGCTCTCTGCGCGTGTAAAAAATTGTCGAATAAGTGTGCCAAGTTCACTTTCCACGTCAAGTTGACGACACGCGGATCAGCGGACTGATTCAGAAAAAGGTATTTCCAATTTTACCGCACAAATCAAACGCCAAACCACGCGTCACCTTTTGCTCGAAGAACTCATATAACCTAAAAAGCATCGTTTGGATCGTCAAACGAAATAACGAAACTATTTCGACAATAAAATGAACTGTAAATTTTACAGAAAAAACAACAAATTCCTTTTTATATTTGTTAATGTAAATAAGTAATGAGTATATGCCAAATGTATGTCTGAGGTATATACATATGTGTGTGTGTATATATATATATATATATATATATGTTGGTGTCACTTTTTTTCCAAGCAAAAAAGGACAAAAATCCAAGTTTTTATATGTAAACATTTATTCATAACGTCTTTTTAAAAAATTAAGCTGGATAATTTTGGAAATAAAAAAAAAGGATTTTCGCTTATAAAAATAAGGTATTTTAATTGTGTTTAATGGACTTATTTGGATTTATTTTATTGTTTTTTTTTTTAATTTCATTTATTATTTATAGGTCTAACAAAAGACATTTTTAGTAAGTATCATTATTTTAATAAGTTAATAAGAATTATTTTTATATAAGCTAATATTTAAATTTAAGTGTTATCTAATTTAGATTAATTTTTATTTTAGAAATTGATCAAATTTATTTTAATATTCTGTTATGTTTTAATTTCAAAAAAGTATCAAGAAATAGAAAGTAAACGAAGAAAAGAGGAAAATGAATTCCACTTCCCTGTTAAATAACCTCAAAAAAGAAGCAGCTGACAAAAATGATGAGTCATTATTAGAG
>JABFPM010001276.1:0-21256 GCA_022817325.1 Idris sp. 1 HC-2018 | reverse complement strand
GAACGTAATGGAAACACTCAAGGGGCTCAGCTGCTGCGCCCTTTTGACTTTGCTGCTGCCCACTAGTACGAAATCAGCTGCTAAACCACTGGTGGCGCTGCTGCTGCGCCTAAAACTTTTCAGTGTAACCATCAATTTCTTATATCATTTTTTCATGACATTAAACTTCGATTTTTTGGTAATACCTGCTGTCAACAAACTGTCAATAATGATTTTTTGATAGCTTATCAAAAAAATATCAAAATATGCACCCCTTGCATATTTATTTTAGAATTATTAATATTTCCTATAAATAAACTCTAGATTCAAAAAAAGGTCCTTCAAAATTTCTTATCCTTGAATGAGAGGGTTAGAACTTCAGGGGGGACATTATTTTTGTATTCTACGCCAGATTCCGGATGGGCATCTAACAAATTTTGACTTTACCAAAATAATGGCCACCCGTTTGATCATATATTATACTTTTTTTTTCCTAGGAACAAACTTACCAACTAAACAGTAACACCCAGAATGATTATACTCACCTGAAACACAAAAAAAAGTTATTAAAATGATATAATGTATAATATATTTATTATATAACATAAAATATATTTTATCTTAATTTTTATTTTGCAAAACTTGCATTTACAAAAGTAGAAGTAAAATAAAAGTCCTAATTTTCATTCTACTTTTAAAAAGGGATAATGTTTGACATGTGGAATGAAAATGTTTGATTATTTCCTACTTATGTATTTATAATTTTTGTCTTGTATACATCTAGCATAAACATGTTATATGAATATCGTTTTTAAAATTCGATTACAAAATGTATTTAGTTTTTGGTTGGATTTTTATTTATAGTTTAAGGGGACGTAAAAGTGAAATAAAAAAAAATTATGTTTCTTGAAATAAGACGAAGAAACTGTACTACCAGATTTTAAGAATTTGGCTGATAAACAATTTTATAAACAATTAACTGCCGAGAAACACTGATTTTATCTGTTTTTTCGCCTTCTTACAATATCTTTCAAATAAATATAAATAAAATATTAATTTAATCAATATTAAAACATTGTTTCTATATTTTCTTCGTCTTGTTTCAAGGAACATTTAAAAAAATCGGTCCAAAAAATGTCTCAAAAAATCGTTAGAAAAATAGTAATTATTTTTCAAAAGTGACGAATATATTATTCAATTAATAAATTATTGTGCTTCTATATTACGTAAAATTATAAAACTAGCTATGTGATTTTAAGTTTAATAATTTCTAAAAGAAAAGATTGTTTACGATATTTTTTCCTTTATACGTATGATGACACGTAAAAAAGCTCCTTTTCATTTGTTCATGTATTAACGAAGTTATGACATTGTCTGGATTGGTATAAAAAAGTAGTTAAGCCAGTGAAATCAACTTGACGGAATGTTAATTTCCGTTCTCCTTGGATATCATTTGTTTTTCTTTTATTTTTGTTTTTCAATAACAGAAAGAGATAAAAAGGGATTCAACTAAAAAATCATTGCATGAAAGGTTAATCATAGTTGTAATAAAATATTACTTATTTTAGTTTAGCAAATATCACTTTCTATTTTTTAAACTGAGTTTTTCACTCACTTAAAGCCATTAATGGAAACCTCAGTGAGATTTGCAATTACGTTTGTAGCTAAATTTCAATGCAAATGGATGAATGTTAAATATGAATTTAAGAACACATTGCACTCTGAAATATAAGTATTCTTTTTGTAAATGAAATTTTTAGTAGCAGAGCAAGTACTTTTAATGTAAAGACTTTTTTGAGAAAGAAAAAGAGAGTGAACTAACCACAAGGGAAACCGTGACCAAGCAGTAGCAACTCCAAAACGAACGACCAAAAGTGTTTGTAATGTAAATAAAAATGTTGCCATCAAGTCTTTCATTTTTCCAGACAAATTTTGTTTTCATAAATAAAAACAAAGCAAATGATTTTATCTGTTAGAAATGTTACTTTTAATTATTTGTCATATTTCAATGGATTTATAAACATTTTTACAATAAAAAAATGAAACTCAAATTATGCAAATTTTTATTAAACGAAAATTAAATTATTAATCATGTAAAATATATATCATCTTCACAACCATTAATTATATTTTGCAATTGTGAAACAAGAGAAAATAGTTTATGAACAATTTAATTAACTAAACAAGTAAACAAGCACAATGGTAATCATTTGCTGGCTCACATTAACATACTATTGGTAATTTAACTTGCAAATATTTTCGTTGGAATGCTTGCGTCTTTCGATAAAGTGACCAGAACTAAAGCAGCGGTTACGTTAAGTGAAACATTACTGCAAAGGGTTTTAGGCAGTTCACTTTCTGGTATAATTTTGGATTTTTTTTTTAAAAAAAAAGTCGTGGTTTTCTAATTCCTTGAAACAACAATTTCAGCCGCAATCATAAACTTTGAGAATTCAACAATTTCTCTGACAAAATACATTACAATAACAAGTGTCTCAATTTGAGACACTTTTACGATTTGATACACTATAGATGTCTCGAAATAACGATTTTGACAAAAGCATCTCAAAATGAGACCCTTATATTCACAGTGTATGTTGCTTCTTTCGAATTATTTAGATTTTCATTTTAAATAATTTGTTTAAAAAACACATTACATTAAATATAGAAGGAGTGTCGTTTTTTTGAATAGAAAGACAGCTGGATATGTTTGACATTATAATGAAGATAATACATCGCACTGCACGCAATGAATCTTCGTATATTTGTCTTCGCAAATTACATTCGTTGTGTAAGCCGGAAGCGGCGTGAACGAGGATTGTGTCTTACATTTCTATGGAATGTGCAATGCCTAAGAAAAGCACTTCTAGTTCACAGGCAACAGTCGCAGCTCAATGTGCCTTGTTTTCTCTTTGTTACACGCTGATATACTTGACTGGGCGCGCGTCGGGGGCGTGCTCAAGCAAAGGCAATTCGGCACAGACAAGACAGATATGTACAACAACTTTTCTTTTAATACAAAAATCCCCCGTGGTAGATTATGTGAACAACAAATATCTATGAAAAACAACTTTTCTCATCCCTGTTTTTTTATCTTCTCAGGTTTTGTTCATCTTTTTTGACAATTATTAATGTTAATTTTATTAACGTTATCTCTTTTACGGTAAATATTTTGTACAGTTTGAAAAGAAAATTACTTTTATTTACTGAAAAAAATTTTTTTTTTATTTACTTGAAACTTTAATTCAAGAATTGTATTGGATAAATTGTGTACACGTAAAATGGATTAAAAATGTTTTTAACGACGGAAAAATTATATTTTATTTATATTGAAAAAAGTCTTGAAATTGTCGCCAGAAATAACGACATTGTAAGAAAAATAAAGGATTGAACGTAGGTATAAGAGAATATAAAGAAAGACGAGCTTGGCGAGGTGTACTTAGATATATATACATACGAGAGGGCGACGAAAGCGCGGCAAAAATAAATAGCAAAATAAAACTAGCGGACCGAGTGGTTGTGTGCCAAGAAGACCGGCTTTGAGACGCGAAATCTATGCAAATGATGGAAGAGTAAAAAAGCAGTCAAAAGTACATTAAAAAAAGGGAAGAGATAGAACAAGTAAAACGGGCTAAGCGAACCATGGAAAAAAGTGACACTGCTCGGATATCAACGGAGTTTCTGTTTTTCTGTTTTTTTTCTTTCTCTCTCGGTTTCTTTCTTTATCTTATTTTTGGACCGCGTAATTACGTTTCGTCTTATCAAGAAATAGACTTTTAGTTAGCGATTAATATTATGAGACGCTGCTTTAGAGAAATTTAATTTATTTATTTTCGTACGAATTTTGCAAATAAACTTGATTATTTCGAGTCTACTTTTTTTCTTTTTCAAGAAAAATTAAAGTCACTTCTATATGACTTTTTTAATATTAATTAAGAATGAAGGTTAAGTTGAAAACAAGTGTTTTGAATTTTGAGTTTTAAAATTCGGTGTCATGCTTTTGTAAGTTAATTTATTCCTTTAAAACAAATATTATAATTTTTAAAATTTAAAAATTGTTGTGCACGTAAAATTAATTTAAGAATGAACATTTGCATTAACTTGTAATCGCTTTATTCTAACTGAAAATTTTATTCATGAATGTAATAATATATTGTATAATACCAAGTCCAAAGTACTTCTTCGAGAAATTTGACTGTATTATCAACTCATTGCACTTTAATGTATATGAAATGGATTCTATTGAGAAATCATCTATTTCGAGCAAAAACAATATAAATTACCAATATTTTTCAGTTGGAAAATAACAATTGTTATTCTTGTAAATAAAAAGATATTTGAGCAATTCTACAGATAATTTTCCTTTAGCGTAAAAAATATCGAAAATTTTCTGGTTGAGAGATTATCGTTTTAAAATAGACAAAAAATAGTTGTGTCCTCAGAAATTTTAAGAGTGATACCCTTAAATATGCTATCAAAAGCTATTTTATATACAATTTCATTGCAGCAATAAAAAAACCGACATTTTGGAAGTTAGGGTACACCTTCAAAACTATTTCTTCCTTGTTCCTTGGCCTATCAAACGTACACAAAAAATAGGCCCAATGAAAATGTAAAGGGTGACAACTTTAAAACTGCTAACTAAATAAATGTAAAAACCGCTAAAAGGAAAATATCTGTAGAATTGCTCATATATAGTCACCCTTTAAATTTTCATTGAGTTCAATTTTTTTGTGTACATTTGATAGGTCAAGGAACAAGGAAAAAATAATTTTGATTAATATACATTTTAAATATTCCCTGAAGTTTTTAATAGATTAAAAATGTCAAATCATGTCTACCTTGCTAGGATTTCACGGGGTTTTTTAATCCAGAGCCTGACAAGGTTTTTCTTAGACATTTTCACCGAAATGCCCTGCTCGCCAAAAATACAAAATCTTTAAAATTTCAAAGCTAAAAAATGATTAAACTCTGCATATAAAATGTTTAAACCTTAAAATAAAAAACATTAAGCTTCACAAATTGTTACTAAAATTCAAAAACAAATAAATAAATAAAAATATACTTTACCTGAAAAAAAATCTCAATTTGTAATAGAAAAATAGTTAAATATTATAAGAAATTTAAGATTCACACATTAAAGGTGCATATAACGTCTTTTGTAAGTTTCAAAATTCTAAAAAATTAAATTCTAAAAAAAATAATTAAGGTTTAAAAATAAAAATTTATTAAACTTAGCAGATGAACGATTATTTATTTATTTATTAAAAAATATACTTAGCAAAATTAGAAAAATAATAATAATACATAATTAAGTTCTACATTAAATGCTAGAAGAGAAATTGACTTCTAAGATTGTTGATGTGCACATTACGAGTTCTAAATGTCAACTGACTTCAGACAGAGATTCCTAGCGCTAGCCACTACCACCTACCACAAAATATAGTTTCCCCACTACTCATATGGTTGATGTATGATATTTCTTACTGGAACCTAATGAGGTTTTCTTGAGGCAATTAGAAGCTGGTTTTTTACTAAAAAAACTGATCAGGTATAGCTCAGATTTTTGAAAGGAAAAAAATGGCTTGGTAGCAGTATTAACATTTTACTAGACCCTGCTAGAGTTTTCAGAAGGTAAATCTTTATTGAGTTAAAGTCAGAAATCTTAACTAGAACCTAACGAAGTTTACATACGAATCTTCGCAGTTGGACTGCCTCTTAAATACCTTATTGGGGCCAAAAAAGGTTTTAGTGAGGCTTTAATATTAGGATTATCCGATGAGGCCCCAATGAATTTAAAATATTTGCCCCATCAAATTGTTACTTGGATAACTTTTCATCTGAATGCAATCCTGATTTAAACTAATGCAATAATAGAGAGTAAGTCAAGTGTTATATTGTAACGAAGAGCGGATTAATGAATATAATTACTACAATATAGAAATAACAAATAAATTGTTGAGTGTTAACAGATTAATGATATATTTAATTCAAGTTTACATTAAAGTGAACAAAGTTTATTGAATAAAAATGACGAAGCAGAGGCGTGAAATTAATATTTGTGACAATTTCGACGTTATGCAACTGCAGTGTATCATTAAATAAATTATTTGATGTTGTTCAAAATAGGTATTGTAATTGATAATCATGTAAATTACTTTCGTAGTTCAGTCAAAGTTAAGAAAAGCAGCTTTTTTGGGAAAACATTGGTGAAAATGTTGAATAACAAATTGTTATAAAAATTTAAAAATAAGTAATCCTCAAAAATTTCGTTTGCCAATGGTCTTAACTTTGTAATTACTTTACTTTTAATTATCTTTAATTGAATTTGAGCTGATTTTGGTTGCCGAAACGGAATATTTAATTCCAACCAAATGTAGAGTTTATAAGATTTGAAATCAAGTTGTTACGTATTCTTCGTTTCATGTACAACGAATGATGAGCTACTTTCACAAAGTTTTACATTATAGTTAATAGTTATCGGTATAATTTCCAACTTCCCTCTTGTTCGTTACACCTTACTGAAAAAAGTCCCAAGAGACTTTGCCGCCGAAGTTCGCCTCTTGTTTGAATAGAGCTTATTTGAAACTTCTGCGTCTTCGATAAATTATTAAGCATGGCTTTTGCTCTTTCTCAGCGGATCCTCCCTTGAATTCAATACTGATCCTTTTCAATAATAAGAACAAATATTTGGCCAAAATTACGCACACCAACGTTTCTTCAGTACTATGTAACTACTCTGCATTTACTTTTTCAAATTCCATTTCTTGCTTTGAAAAGTAGTTTTTAACTTCAAATAGATCATTTGAAATGTGCGTGTTTGTTTGGGTTTCAAAATGTTCAGATTATTTTATTATACCGAGAGAGATAACTTTGTTCGACAACTTTTTTATACAAAATGAAAATTATTTTAGAAAGTTCACCATTGCAATTAGTCGAGAAACGAAAACTCACAACTTTAACAAATTTAATTATAGAAACATACAGTTAACTAGAAATTTACGTTACCTTCACAGCTTTTCAGTAATTTATTACAATTATAAATTGCAATTTAAATATTTGTGTGCAGTAATTAACAAAACAGATTAATACAATTATTTACAAATTTCCTATTATAAGATAAAACAATTTCTTTTTAAATATTTGTAGAAAATACTTAGCTTAATGCTAAATAAGGATTACAAACTGAAGTCTCACAAAATTCAAAGAATATTTTTGTATAACTTTGAAAAAGAAATTAAAAAATGTAGCATTTAAGTTATTTCTTAATTATTTAAATAATTTCTGATCACATTAATGAAATGCTGCAATTTTTCAAAAAATATTTCATTTTTATTAGAATTATAATTTCCACTGTATGTATGTACACATGTTGTATATTAAATTAAAACGTTTTCACAGTAAGCCAAATTATATATGCTTCAATGTTATTCTAATTATAATAGTGTTTAACATAGTTTCTCTTGACAATAATAGTAGTGTAGAATTGTTATTTGAAGATAGTACAAATTAGTTATAACAATATTGATTTCACAGAAATTAGGACAACTATTACAATACTATACATACAAATATGTTATGTCTTTAATCTTATCTTGAAATATATAACAAGCATGACAGGTATTTTAACTGTATTTTACACAGTTTCAAAATATGCAATGTATGAAAAATCTTTCAGCGAACATTTTTAAACAATTTTATCAAAATATTATAAACCCTCTAATATTCCTTTTCAAAAGATCATAGTTTGTTCTTGTTAACAAATCTTAATTCATAATGCTATGAAATTAGCCAAATTTGTGTTCATCACATCATTCCTGTCGATTTCAATAAGACTTTTTTTCATTGTGATTTTGATCAAAGTTGAACCGTTCAGGAAAACCTTTAAATACAAAGAAAACATATACTAATTAATGTCAATCTATGCCTGAGACAGTGATATCGCAAAAGAAGCTCTTCTTTGTTATCCTTCAATCGTATAAACATTGAGTTGCTTTTCAACTTTTCAACGCAATGTCATTTATATTCATACCACTCCGCGAACAAGGAAATAAAGCTTCAGTCGCGTCAAGTGTCGCGCTTCTCATTCATCTCGTTTGGCTGCGAGCTATTTTCATTCGATCGTGTTTATGCTCGTATGATCCTACTCAAAAAATCACGCTTAACTGACACCCAATGCATACAGACTCATCAAGCTCTTGTGACGATGTTTTTGATAAACTCCCCTTCCTTCTTCTCTTGTTCACCTGCTGCAATCAATGCAACGCTTTGTAAGCTTATTGAACGTCAAGATCAACACGTTTCTTTTTGTACGCGTGATGTATAGACATGGTCGTGCAAAACAATAATTCATATTTTCTGACTTTTTTGTTTATACAAAAATCACAACACCATGAGCAGCACGAACAGTTGCGTTTAATGAAAAATGCAATTTTTATGCAAAAAAAGAAAACAATGTTTTGTTCGTCATACAATCAAAAAAAATGGTGTTTTAATTCGAGAGATCAATGTTTTGTATCCTATTTTATAGACATTTATATGTTGTAAAATGTTTTTTTTTTTGATACTGTATAAAAGTAACAACATATTTTAACGCTAGTATTCTGGATACAGTAATTTGTGCTAAGTATTTTGCTGGTACTCTTGCAAAAATACAAATTATACTCAGAATCATTTTCTCTCATATTTTCTTGAATATTTTATTATTTAAAGTAATAGTTTAAATGAAGTTCCACTCTGAAAGCTTTCCTATTAACCCATTGTTTGTACGCACAGGCTTTTTCTACTTGTGGTTGGCTCAAGAAAGAAAACTCAATAGTATAAATGAGTAAGTGTTATACACAGCACAAAATCGTCTAATTTTTCTTTTTTTCTTTGTATTATATTAAAAAAAATTATCTTCAAATCCTTTAATTGCCTTAACAAAACTTGTATTCAACTTTTTTTTAATAAAATTATAGTTTTCATAAATCCAATATTTTCTGCAAGTATTAAAAAAAAGTCTTCATAATTTACTAATTTTGTTTTTAAATTTTCTTTAATTTACGATGGAAAGTACGCATCATAGTATTACGTTAGGAAACAAGTTTTATATTCTAAATTTATCTTCTTAAAACATAAATAACGTTATTTTGTGAGCGTGTATTTTATTAGAAGATGCAAACTTTTGTGCAATTTAGCTTGTCAGTTGGAAAGTTATCGAACGTGTAAATATACATAATTAGTATCAGATTAATGGGTTCAGCATTATAATTAATGGATGTGTACAGAAATGCATAACAGAGTTTTCGAGAGTCTCACATGTCAAATACAGTACGATCAAGTGATATTCTCTGCCTTACGATAATGATCTATCACCGATAGTAAGTACTTAGACCGAGTCCTAACTGCAATTGCTTTGAAGTTTGTCTTGATAATGAAATTGTTCCATTTCACACAAACAACAAAGGTTCACATTGTTTTGACTAATTCACAAATTAACTATTATTTTGTCCATATGAAAATTGCAAATCAAATCCATACGGTGATTATAAGTGAAATGATGTGTTCATTATTTAATTTTGAAAGCAAGAATTATTAGTTCAAAGCATTATGTTACCCTACGAATAACTGACTTTAATTAATTGGTTGCTTCTGGAACCGGGTGTTACTGCAAAACAGCGATTAGCTGTGAATTTCGAAAATTTATGCGACAGATTAGATTCGTTTACATCGTAATTAACTGATTGCTTATTAAGTTGCATCTTTAAGAAAGAAAAGCTATTAATCATTTTGCAACAACTTAGTTATGGATAAATATCTCGAAAGGAGAGTGTATCTGATAACAATATATTTTGAAACTTTAAGTTCAATATAACAATAATATTAATAATATACAACATTAATTAATCTCGTAAATTAACTGTTCAAAATAAAATTAGCAAAATTATTGTTGTAATTTTTAAAAAAGAAAGTGTTCAATGTTTTAAGATAAAATTTGAACTTTTTACTGAAGCTTTACGATAAACTATATCAGACAGTGTCACGTCAGAGAAATTCATGCCAGGATTCTCTTGATAATGAAAAACCTTTTTCACGTGATCCAAAATGCTTTCTTGGAATCGATCTCAAATATCTCTGTATTGCATTTTTACATATCATATATCATATGTCGCAATATGCAAAAGATGCCTGTTAACTCGAGATGAGCATTTTATCAATAGAGAATATTGTCTCCCGCGCCGCTGTAAATGAAATTTTTGTTACAAATGCTTTTGCATTGCTAAAATGATTTATTGACATTTGTATGATAATATGACGTTATATTCATGACGAAACTATTAAGTTTATGAATAAATGCATCACCGCTGCGTATAATATAAAAGCCACCGTCACCCTTAACCTGATATTCCATCGAAATTTTCAAAAAATTTTCATACTTTACTTTGAGTCTCATATTACCGAATGCATTTCAACACACAACTTTGACTTTTATTGTGATCTAAATTGTTCCCGGTAAATTTGAATAAATGAACTTTTCTTTTTTTTTTTTTTTACTTTTTGAACTACGTAAGACTCGTATTTGTGGATAATATTTAAAATGTACATCACTATTTAATTTCTGTGATATACATTTTATGAGGCATTTAATAACAAAAACAAAATATTGTATATAATTCATTCAACTTTAATGAAGTAAATTAATAAGCATAAATCAAACAAACTTTGAACTACAGTTTGTTGAGCTGTTTCTGTTGATGATAAAATGCAATTAATTAAATTCAGAAAATAAGTCGCATATAATTACATCTGTTGTTATGATAATAATAATATAATTACAATACAGTTTGTATCAAAGACAATTTCAGATTAACTTTTTTAAATTTAAAATTGAAAACAAATTATTCTGGATGACTTACAAAATATGTATACAACTGTTTCATTGAAGTGGCATAGTATAAATTGAATGATTGAAAATTGGCTGTTTCAAACGAATCAGGTTCATTGTCAATTTGGCAAGAAAACAGGAACATCAATTGAAAATTTATGCGGGTAGCTAGTTGCTTTTCGAATCAAGCCTTATCTGCGCTTTGAACTGAACTTCTCAACTTTTACACGAGGG
Source organism: Idris sp. 1 HC-2018 (assembly GCA_022817325.1). Lineage (NCBI taxonomy): Eukaryota > Metazoa > Arthropoda > Insecta > Hymenoptera > Scelionidae > Idris > Idris sp. 1 HC-2018. Next base: position 10,176 of record JABFPM010001276.1, on the reverse strand, counting down.
ACCATAACGCCGGAACTTGAAAAGTCACAGAAAAGCTGATAACGTGCAAAAGAGTTATCCGACAAGTTTCAAAAGTAAAGACAGCAGCTTAAAATCGGGAACTCACTAGCTGTGAAAAATTCACGGAGATTCCACGAGAATAAGCGCAAAGTCAAATCGACAATCTCTCTCTTCCCGGTGCGCAAACGTCACGCTTACATTCTTTTTTTTTCTTCTCCAATTTTTTGTGCTTATTCCAATAAAAACTAACCTCTTCATTAAAATGAACTTTTGCTGCTTTTTGTCTACATCGTTACCATTCAATTACTTCACAAGACTTTGCTGATATTATACTTTTGAAAGAAAAAACAAAAATATAAAAAAGAACTGTAAAATTTTGTCACAGTTTTGCTTATATTTTTTACATTAAAATACAATTTATTTTGAAAAAGAGATAAATGTTATGTGTAATTTTGATATTCCTAAAAAGATTAATAAGTTTAAGTCAATATAAAGTGTAGGGTATATTGTGAAATAAACATGAATTTTTAGATAACAAAAAAAAGAAAGAAAAGTACCAGAATTCGATTTTTACCGTACACATTTTTAGTGTAAAGGTAACTTTTTTATTTGCAAATGTATTTATCTCGTTTATTATTTCGTTACCGGTGTTGCTTTAACGCATCATACTTAATTTTGAAATTTTTGTTATTAAAGCAATAATAAGTTCTTTCATTTTTGATACTTATTTAGGTGAAAATAGACTTTATACAACACCTATAAATATTTTCATTCCCTAAAACATGAAACATTATGAAATATAGGCAGAAAACTGAAAAATTGTATTTTATCATTTTTAATCTTTAAAGTTTTTGTGTTTCTTAATGTAAATGCGTTGAAAATATTTCAATTTATATGTTGATTTATTAGTATTAAATGCAAAAATTAATCAATACAATATATCAAGATGTTCGGTATAATAAAATATCAAGTTACAATTTTTCCCAGCGTGTAGAGTAAGTTCTATTTAGAAATAAGCGAATCCCAAACCTATTATATCTCAAAATTTATATTGATATAAATGCATTCATTTTAAGTAAATAAAAGTTTGATTGAAAGTATAATTTATTTTAATTACATTACGATAAATGAAAATAGTTGCCTTAACCCTTTCGCTACCTAAGACGAGTTAACTCGTCAGAAAAAGTTGACACTGACAGCCCTAAGACGAGTTAACTCGTCAAAATCCGCGAGATAACTCGTTACATTATAATATGTGTTTTCAGTATCTTTTATTGACAAAATTTAAATTTTATATTTTTATTAACTTATAAATCAAATATAATAAATATGTGTGTATATTTCAACACGGTCTTCTTATTGAATTTTACAATTTTTCTTTTACATTGAAGTAATATTAAATATTATTTCAATGTGTAATAAAATCTTTCAATTAGCAGTGTTTTGTATAATTTATTTTAATAGATATGAATTCTTGTCATAAAATTGTGTTACAGTTTTAGATTTTAATAGTAATCGAAAATATTGTTGTCGTGTTTTTATTTCAAACTGTTCTCTATTTACAAGCGAGTAGGAATTTGGATAGTATCAGTTTAGCGGTCAAAATGTCGCGACCAAGAAATAGAATTCGAATTGCTTCTTCATCTAGTGAATCTTCGGAAGATGAAGAACAGTTGGATTTAGAAGATATCCAATTCCATCGCGACTAAAAAGTAGATGCTTTCCTGAATACGTATCAACCAAGTCCAAAAAATCTTATCCCACTAAACGATGCGTTGTTTGCGTAAAACAAAATCTCCGGAAAGAGACTCGATATTCTTGCAACATTTGTAAAGTAGCGTTATGCGCAGTTCCTTGTTTTGCAAAGTATCATACAAGTGACACATTATGAATGTATGCTAAGCATTACATTATGAGGTTATAGTTCAAATATTTTTATATATTATCATTCATGTATTTTACTGTATTATTATTAGATTATTTAAAAAAATATTCATTGATATTTTATCAATAGTATAATCAATATTGCATTTATTCATTACCATGAAAAAAAAACATGTTAAATATTTCTACTTTTAAAATTTTAATAAGCACTAAAATAATGTTTCTCATACAAAAATTAATAATTTGTTATTAATTGATACATGAAATTTAAATTTTGTCAATAAAAGATACTGAAAATACATATTATAATGTAACGAGTTATCTCGCGGATTTTGACGAGTTAACTCGTCTTAGGGTTGTCAGTGACAACTTTTTCTGACGAGTTAACTCGTCATGGTAGCGAAAGGGTTAATAAATCTGATAGACAATATTTGGTAAACTATTTGAGTAGTCCAGAAATTTCAAAATGTAAGGTCAATAATAAATATTAAATGCTGGCTCAACTCTTGATGAAATCTGATATAACAGAATCAGATTATGAATAAGGTAAATCTTGCGTAAACCTTAACCCTACATAGTTCACTGTCGTGTAAACTTTTGATTCTTGTTACTGTACCTACGTGCATTCATTCAATTGATTGAAACAATAAATCCACTATTATTACTTTTACGAGAAATTTGAAACTTGTATTTATGATGTTTAAATAATATTTCAAAACATTTTAAAAGTAGAAAACATTAAAATAACTGTTTGTTGAATTATTTTATGAAACACACATTTTGTTTGATTTATTTCACTGTTGAACAAAATAGTTGATTTTATGTGTAAAATAATCAATTTTTTTTAACAATAGAAGGCAAATGAACTTTCAAAACGTCAACCAATTTGCATGCATTTTTATTTTAAACTTTTTTATTAGCAAATATAATTTGCACAACATTTTTCACGTAAGAATAAATAAAAGTTTTTGTAAAGCTTAGCAACACTTAGTATGAATTGTTCTCATGCTAATTTCATTCATCATGAATAAATTTCGCTTGTGATCAACAAACTTATAACTAAGCTATAATAGATCTTTACCAAGTTCAATTCATTTTTCAAACATTAAAATTACTTTTTTTCTTGGTTTTTTTTTAAAAAGTAATAATTGTGAAATTAAATTTCAGTTCTTTAAAAAAAAAAAAATTAATCAGTTTCTTATTGCTTTTTGCATAATAAAAAGTTTATTAAATTCCGTTAAAAATATGCAAACATCAACAACTCAAAAATAAATTTTATGAAATAATGAGTTATGGTTAAAGTAAAAGTATGTAAAAGTCGTGTATACAAGTTGAAAGACAATAAAATATATATAAAAATTGAATTACAAGAAAACCTCGTAAATCAATGTTCTATTATTAAAAAAAAGTGGGATAAATAAAAAAGACATAACTTTCTATGGAGTAAACAAAATAAGCACAAAAAAATCAATGAAAAATTGAAATCTCAATTGTTTCGAGTTACTTGTACTTTTGTTGCGTAGCTCAGACAAAGTTGTTGACATTAAAAAAAGTATCAAAAGTAATGATGATTAAAAGGAACATGACATCAAACGCAACCTTTTTGATAAACATCGTTCTAAAATTTCGCATTCAATTATGTTTGTTATACTTTTTTTAATAGATACCGAATTAAGGAAGACAGCAACAACGTAAATGAATCCTCAAAGGCATCGTGACTTTAAATTTTTATACTATCAAATTATTCATTGCTGTTACTTTTACTCAGAAAAACATTATAATTACTTCGTAGTGTTAATCTTCTCTTTCAGAAGATGAGTTAAGAAATTTGATTAAATTTCATAATGATAAGGTAATTTTTGTTAAACAAAAAATGTAAAATATTTAAATTTGAATCTAAATTTTATATTTAACATTTTTTCCGGTATGTAATAATCAAATGGGAAATGCTACATAATTGTAAAAAAGGTAAACACAAGTTGGATTGATAATAAAATAGAGTCAGGCAATAAAAAGCGACACTAAGTGAGTATACGAAAAGCGAGTTGTTCGTGTTTCAACGTGGTTAAAAAGACTTGTTAAGATTCTTAAAACATGCTACTCTTGATGCCGAAGTATATTTTTTGCTCAATTTTCAGCACCTCATGATGCCCTCTTGTCATTTTCACCTTATTCTTGTCCTGCAAAGTTCTCGTCACGTTCCACTATCTAAACTCAAAACTGCCTCATAAAGCGGCTCTTCTGCCTCTTTCTTTTTTTTATTTCTGTTTTGTAAGTACACAACATTTGCAAACGTCCACAATGTAAATTACATAATTTTACTGCGATGGCAAAGTTTTTAGAGTCGTGCAAAAGGAATAATTACTTTTTGTTATGATTAAAATATTTGAGATTTTACGGTTTTTTTACGCACATATAAAGTTGACATTTTAATTTTATGCTGCAATTTATAAATTAACCTCTCAAATGCATCTAAAGTAATGACATTTATATCAGCAACTTAAATTGTAGATAGCAATGTACGACAAAAGTATGATTTCTTTTGAATAAATCGTAGCATACATTTTACGCTATTTTCTTATTTAGTTTACTGTTTTAAATACTAATTAGCAAATAATTCACAAACACATTCAAGTTTTGTTTGACTTACAGTAAATTTGAATTTTAAATTTGAATCTTTTAAAATTAACTAAATTAACACATACAATTTTGAATTAACGCATTCCTCGAGAATGATTATTTTTATTACTTTTGGAAATATCATATTTACAGACTGGTATTTTGTTTACTTTTTTTTCTTCAATTCTATTGTCTGAGGTTATGTTGCTGTGCAAATGTCCTTCGTATTTCAAGGAAGAAGACAAGCAGGAGGGGCTCTGAGTTTCCGTTTTCTCTTGTGCTTTTCCTTCGTTTCTATACAAGACGCTAGCAAGTTTACAACGAATGCGACAGTCGTCATCTCCATCGTTGCTTTCTTCAGCGTATCGTATTTCCCACTTGAAGTTGCATAGCTTTCCGCCGAGACTCTCGACTGCACAATATGATACTCGTATTTATATTTTACGATGCATTGAATTACTTTTATTCCAGCGTTTCATCCTGATTTGTTCCGCCATCATTTCAATGCCAAGATCGAACTGACATAAAATTTGGCGACGACAACCAAAAAAATGCAATTCACATCAAGCAGTAAAAAAAAATTGTTACCCAACAAAACATTTCCGACAGACTGACAGAGTCAGAGTGATTAAAATTTATAAATAAATGTTACCATAAATCTGCATACAAATGGAAACATCGCACAAGTTTCCAGCGGACTTTTTTCCAACTTTCTCCAATAAAGAAGTCAAAACTTTTAGAACAGGAAGTCAGAGCAAAGTCATTTAACAATGAACCGTCTAAAGTTATCGCGAAACTGTAAAACACTCTGCAAAACGATTTGTAGCGACCTCTGTTATCACCGTAACGTAGTAACATTTTCGTGAAACAAAAACGACTGCTTTTTATGGATTGTAAATTTTTATTTTCTAACTAAGTTAGTAAAGTAGTGACAAACTGTAACCACTGGCACAAAGTTGAAGGTCAATTTTTTTAGTTTGACTCCTTCCCTTCCCCTCCCCAAGGCAAGAACGTTAATAATTCATTATATCTTGATCTCACAGATATATCTATTATGCGATTGTAATTCGAGACACGGTTTTTGTGGGATTGGTTTTGTTCAGAGGAGAACGAATAGAAAAAGAACAACTTAAAAGCAAGTCGCGAACTTTTGCAGACGAAATGCTGATAAACGCTGAATAGTATGACAGTTGCTGTAAATTGGGCGATCTCTTTAGATGGCTTACCACACTTTGATAGTTCAATTTTGAAACATAAATCTAATGTGATTCGATGTTCTTAGAAAGTGTTATAATTTAAATAGATATTTAAAGAAAAATAAATGAACTTATGTGTCTTGGAACTTTTTAATTGTTATTAATCTGATGACTGTTTTGTCCACTGCAATGAACATGATCTTAAACTTTAATTTTTGTACAAAAAACAATGCAGTAATTTGTCTATTATTATGAAGTGGGTTTAATTATTTATCTAAGAACAGAAAAATATAAAACATTTATTGTGCTTTATATTAATTGTGAAATTTCATGAGCTTTTATCAGTAAATGTTGAACATTTTGTTAATTGCATATTATATTTTCTAATTGAATTAAAATTCCATTAATATTATCCAAATTTGTTTCAGTATAATGTGTAAGATTTATACAAATCTTAAAATTAACTAATTAATATAATTATTAGCTGTACAAAAATAGATTATGTATTAAAATGTGTCCATGTAGTGGACAAATAAAGTCAACGCTTTGCAATGTACAATCTTACCTACTATATTATATTTTGTACAATAACTATATAAAAGCATTCTAGACACGTTTTTATTTCAGATGTAATTCAATTTTTTATAATAAAAGATATAAATATGAACAATAATAAAAATACTATGAAACGTTATTATAGAAATAACATTGATCATTTTAGATGGAATGAATCATTTTTCAATTTTTGAAATATAGAAAAAAAAATATGTACAGAGATATACAAATATAATATTTAAAAAACACTTTTTATGATAGTAAAAAAAGGTGTATAAGTTTATGCATGATGAAAAAAAGGTTTTTGCCTTATAAAATTTTCTATAATTCCTATATCCTATATATAAGTAATATAGCTTGTTTTATGTTATTATTTTATTAATATTTTTTTGTTTTAAATATACATTTTAACAAATTTTCAATCCTTTTTATATTGTATAAAAAATTGACTAAACTTTTTATATACCTATTAAAGCGGAACTATGCAAATTTGGCCGGTTGTAGTAATAAAATTTGTTCCTTAATTGCTCGTTTTTGCTACTTATAATCATTTCTCGAATACAAAATAATATAATTAAACATGATAAATAATATTAAATATTTATGCATAAAATTTTAATAGATAAACACTTTTAGCTCAGCTGCGAAACTAAAAACACTTTGTGAGTTTCGAGTATAATACGAAAAACTGTCATAATATAAAAAGCTAAAATACATAATAATCTGTTTTTGTTTTATTATATAAGAGAAGATATTCATTAAAAAATGAAATTTTAAATCGGACAATTTAGTCCCGTTCATTCTTATAAAGGGTAAGGTACACCAGTTAGTCGAGTACCAGGCATAAGTTATTAACATTTCTGCCATTAAAATCATCATTTAAAAAAATAAATACGTAATTAATAAAAAAACATATTCGGTGATAGCTAATATAATATTTAAAAATAAAAATAAATCTCGGCATTGGAAAAATCTGTATGAGGCTGTAAAATATAAACTATACAAATCAATTTTTTGATTATTTGTAAGAGACCCTTGTTTTTAAAAAAGTAGTATCACTTTTTGATTTGATGTTTTAATGATAAAATTAACATGTAATTAAACTTCAAAATGTATAAATGGTTGGAAAAAATATAATTTACAATAAAATACCCTTATAAATTAATAAAAGTTACATAATAATTATTATATTATTTTTAAAAGCTGTAGTCGGTAACGGGTGCATGTGTTATTTTTTATAAATAATGATAAATTTAGTATTTGATTATTTTTACATATATTATAATTATACAAAATCAATTTCCAATTAAATTCTGCGTCATTTGTATATATTTATATAGTTGAAGACTGAATTGGCACAATAATACAGATTTTTAGACATTCAAAAACTCCTTAATGTGTCCATAACTGGTGCATCTAGCTTATATTATATATTTGTTTACAATGAAATTATTTATTTAAAATTGATTAGAAAGTCATACCAAAAAATAATAAAAGTCAACAAATTTGATGTAAATCCAATGACACGTAACATTTTTATAATACTTTTAAAGTTGAAACCGGACAACTTTTTTTCGGTTCGTCCTTCTAGTATTAATTGCTACATTTATGTTATTGATAATGACAATTTATTTTTCATAACCTGAATATTTGTAACTGATTGGGGCGTTGTCTTAATTTGTCCACTATAGTGGATATTTCATTCCGCAATGTTGTGAAAATTGAAAATTATTAGAATGTAATTCATAAGCCTTGGAAATATTTATATTTTATCTTTTTATTGAAAAAAACTTTTTTGTTGATGGTAAAAAATGTTTTTCATCTATAAACAATGTTCATTTCGTTATGTTTGATTAAAAAAGTAAAAATAAAATTTTAATTATAGATAGGAAAGTAAAAAGGTATTTTGCCCTACGATGAAACGCAATTTCATTATCTGCAGTGGAAATTCATATCAAAATGCGCTTGATTCGGCTACTTCTTTAAACATGAAGCTCGTATTTAATATCAAACGTACAAATATTCTGAGTGTTCCCTATCGACCTCTTCATCTGGGGACTTGTAAAAATATTTTCTTTTCCATTTATTTCTTCGATGGCAAAACCAATATATCGAGAATGCCTTCTAAAATATGAAGATGCCTTTTCAACTGATCTTCATTTAATATTGACGATGTTGAAGAATAGAAAGAAAAATTGGAGATAAAAAGGGTTCAGCTTTTATATAACCTTCGCAAATAGGAGTAATCAATTGTTGACCTCTATTTGCATGCCAATATATTATTGTATATATATCGTAATGAAAAATAGTACAAAAACGTCAAAATTTAATATTGCAGTGAATAATGATGGACGTAAACGAAAGAGCAGTTAATGCTGTTACATTCCTTGACGTCCGGCACGCGAGTTTACCGTATTCACCGTGCTATTCATTTGCAATTCAGCATGAGCCTATAGTAGTCAACTTCAGCGGCAAATTCGGAACAATTGCGATAATTCAACTATTATTGCAGTAGCATATATCTTGCATACGTTCAATCTAAAATCATTTTCGAACGATTTATCTGGACCTCTAATTAATGCTTGTACGTGTTACAACATAAAAAAGTATTTGCAATTCATGAAAAAGAAATTGTTAACATTCTGGAAAAAAATATTCAACAACCACATGTTATTATGGTAAAAACTAGTTAAAATCTTATTGGTAACTCTGTTTGCATAGTACCAACCGATTTTGCATAACAAAAATTCTGTGAATATTTTGTACCGAAAAAAAGATCCTTAACTCATTTGTGCCAGATAAAACAAAATCATCGAAAAAATCTCAAAGGATTGAAGTTACGTTGTACAAATTTCGATCCTCTTTCGGCAAAAATGTGGTCTACAAAGGTTAATTATGCACTTTGCTCGTGTATTTACGAAAGTCCTGAATACAATACGATTGAGCGAGTTGAAAGGGCTTTTTAGGGACCGATTCGTTGGAGTGTGCTTTTGGCTCTTTCAAGTTCTCTGTCATCTTATCATTGAAAGGATTTGCCAGTATTCAAATACAGTATTGTCTCGGGTGTACAAGCAAAAAGGCCAACCAATTTTCTTTATTCCAGATCCGCGTGTTTTCATGTCCGTTTATTGTCCAGGATTTTTCCCCTATCGGTTTTCTTGCTTTTTTTATACTCATTTCTAAACTCGGTTTCTATCCTATCTGACAGTCATTTTCAAATATCATAACATTTCAATTGTAGTACATTCATACATCTTAAGTTATACGTTTTCCAGTATGAAAAATGTTGTTATCAACGTTACACGACGAGAGCAGATTGTTCATGTTTCCTTACTTTTATTAAGACAAACATTAATTACAAAGTAATTACATTTTATGTAAGTATTTTTGTTTGTCGAAAAATCATACTTTTTATATAACGTTGCCCATCAGTTTTTTTGTGATTGTTCTGAGGAAACTTCCTCAGTTTCCATTGTAATTATGACGTACTAACCAAAATTAATAACGTAACAACTTTTTTACTGCACTACGACGTATTATATTTGGTATTGATTAAGGTATTGAATAAATATTTTAGCAATGTAAAAAATTCTTTGATAAGGGATTGATGTTCAATCCGAAACGTAAGAAAGTTAATAAATTTTGTTTATATTCACATGAGATTACTATAATTCCATTTTAGTTTTTTTCTCGTTTCTAATGGCTTTAAATTTGACATTTTTTGAATTATTATTTGCTGTTTATCTTTAACAAATCATTTGCCTGTGTTGTTTTTCAATTAATAGTTTTGTACACTTCATTACACTACAAAGCTCAATTTTTCGGTAAACAGACAAAATAACCCCTCGACAAAATAACCCCGACAAAATAACCCCGACAAAATAACACACGACAAAATAACCCCGACAAAATATCCCCGACA
>JABFPM010001275.1:0-21258 GCA_022817325.1 Idris sp. 1 HC-2018 | reverse complement strand
GTATATTACTTAACGAAGAAAAAACTAGTTATAGGTTGGTAACCCGAAGGGCTACCAACGTGGAACTAGTTTTTTCCAAGTTGAGTACGATTTTTTTCCTAACGAGAAAATATATTTTTTGCACGCTCATTTTCACTTGTCATATCATGACTTGAGCGACGAAAGCTTTGGCAATAATTTATCGTCATAATAAACTCAAAATTCAAACTGAGGTAATAAATTATTGGATGTAAAAAGTACATATGAATAATTTTCCTTTGTAAGGATTACTTTAAAAGTACAAGTAAAAAAGAAAAAAAGAAACGTGAGAGACTTTAAGACAAGTCAGAGAATCTGCTGAAAAGTTAGCTGACATTAAAAATAAAATTAAAGAGAGAAAAAATAGCGAAGAAAACAAGTTTACTCTTTGCTTTTTTCTTTTTCTATCTTTGTCAAACAATTTTTACTTTCGCCGGCTCTCAAAAATTAAAATCATTGTAATATTTTATAAATTCATGCAGAGAGATTTTAATCTGTTTTCAAATTACAAGTATTTACTGCATACTCAATTATTCTTTTCAGCAGGAATATTTCATTTGGTTCTCAAAAAGTCTATCAGTTAATTGATATGCACTTTTTAAGCTAGCACAGCCATTGAATCGTTTTTATATTGAAACGAGACTTTAAAAAAAATGTTCCAACATGCTGCGACGTTTTTATAGTTTTTTTGTGTTGGTCTTCTTCTTCAGGAAGAAAAGCTGTCTTTTGGCAATTTGTGCTCAGAGATGATGGAACACGCTCTGGAAGTATCCTAAACGTATTTTTTTGCATTATTAATCGACAGAATTTAAACTCTCCATGTGTCGTGCAAGCACCTCTTGCGACGAATCAGCGAAAGTCTTGTTCATAACTTCGTAAGTTGTTTCCATTAATTTGGGAATATCATCTTTGGTCAGACCTTTTGTTTCTATTGCTGGCAATATCGTTATATCACTTATTCCTAAAAACAGAGTAATAATTAAAATCTTTATTTCAAAATTCATGTTATAATTTGAAATAATTTGTACCTGAATCAAACGTTTTCGTTTTGTCATTTAAAAAGTAATATCTGGACACAACAACAGGCTGAATTGGCATTTCTGAAGCTATGGCAACATGAAAACCACCTTTTTTGAAAGGAAGAAGCTTTTTTCCCGAGTGACGTTTGCCTTCAGGAAACAAAAGTAGTTTGGCCTGAAAAGTAAGATTAACATTTTATCATCGTTATTTTAATATGTGTTTAATAATTTATGAATAATTACTTGTCTTTGTTTGATTATTTCAGCAGTGTTATTAAAAATGTCCTGGGCTTCCTTGACATTTGTCCTGTCGATAAAAATAGTGCCCCAGAGCCAGGTGGCCAGCCCAAATGGGCCTAAATATAAAACTTCCTTTTTCGATATCACTGTACATCTTTTTAAAACAGGCCAGAGTTCCGCCAAAACTACGAGATAAGAAATATTAAAATAAAACACGTTATCGGAGGACATTAATATATTCAATTGATAATCTTCGTACAAACAATGATTTGCAAGTTGAAACAATAACTGCAGTGATAAAGGAAATTAAAAGATTTATAATTACCAAATAAATCAATTGAACTTTGGTGATTAATCAGCACCACACAGCCAGTATCTTGGACAATATTTTCTAAGCCTTTTATGTGAAATTTGATTCGCAAAAGTTTTGCTATTTGTCTTGCTCCCCATGCTGGAATTCTGCAAAACAATAATACAATTAATTTTAAAATACAAATTCTACGTCTTACTAAACAGTTTTATAATATTTTAATTTCAATCAGAATTTTTAATGTTTTAGCAATTTTGTAATCGTAATTGTGATAACAAATGTAATTGTTTCTTACAACACATTAAGCAATGTTCACAAGATGAAACGTTACATATAAAACTATTTTTAATCATAATTGGCACATTGGAATTTTTTTAACATATATTTTCATATACAAATAAAAATAATTGTTTATAAAACAAATACAAAATGTAAGTTAAAATTTGTTGCAACTTATATTTTATAATGTATTTTCCTATAAAAATTAAGATAATTGTATATAAAATAAAATACAAAATGTACAGTACATTTTGTTGTAACTTACAGAGCATTCCTCCAGTCACCTACTCTGAGGAACATAATTGGAATACACCATGACGCTGCGAGCAATGAAAGAAGGATAAAAACAATAAATTTTACTCGATATCGCACAGCCTCGCTTACAGCACAAATGACGAAAAGTAGAAGCAATAAAGCCACTACGACACTACTGCAGGAAATCCCAAGCATCCTTAAAACATACAAAAGTACCAACAAATTGAGCAAAATTTAAAAACTATTCTGTCTATTTTTATAAATAACAAAATTAGTTCAAATCAAAAGAAAAGGAAATTTTAACTTAAAAAATAGCCTAAATTTATCGACACGAACTTAATAAAGTGACGGAATGCGTCGACAGATTGAACAAGAACTGTTGACTGTAATTAAAGTTTATAGATATACATTACAGCCGGCTTATCTTTGCAAATTTCTGTACGCGAATGTTACTTTTATTTGTATTTTTCATTGTAAAATATTAATTCTTTAAAGTAACTGTATTTTCTAGTTTGTAATCAATAAATTATATAGTGACTTTGAAATAAATAAATTAAACTCTCGTAAATTTTTAAATGTAATAGAATGTTTTAATAATAAGAAAAGAAAAGGTTTTCTTCAATTGACTGTAAAAATCACGCGATTTTCACAATTTAAAATATTTAAAAAAGCAATTGACATTCGAGACTTTCGCAAAAATAAAAGTCAGAGGGCATAAATAATGGATCTTCGTTATATATTATGGAACAGCTAAAAATAACAGCCAAAGAGGCGGACCATTAACAATTTTGTTTGCGTGAATAATTAATAAAGAAACTCTCAGGAATTATGTCACTAAATTGTTTAAACTTTTCTTTACAAAATTTATAACTTTGTACAAAAAAGTTTTGGTTTAAAAGAATTGCTAAAACAGCTCAATATTTTATTTTAAGTGTGAAGTTTCATTTGAATTATTTTATTTCTGTTTTGCTGCAAAAATTTCAAGTAAATGTTTGCTTTTTTTTGGAATCAACATTTTGGATTTTGCAGTCTGCACCTGGGATGCGAAATTGCGTCACTGATGAGATGTCACGTGGTTGTGCGTTTGTGCGCGTGCATGTGAAATTGGTCAATGATATCGACCTTACAATACGGTCGAACAGATTATAAATTGTCATCCGATAGCTATTTACATTTTCCCAAACGAGTTCCATTGACAAAGTCATCTGATATAAAAAAAGAGAAATATTCATACATTTAATTAGTTGCTCGCGTACTTTGGAAAGAGATTATTTAGAAAAAAAAGTGCTTGACCTCAAGAAATTAAATCTGATTAATTGATTTTTTGTTACGATTTGTTTACTTAATTTTTGCTTTTTTTTCTTCATACTCTGTCACGCGATTGTATAACATTTCGCGATTACCTGAATTATTACACTGTTTCTAGGATTTACATAATTTGAAGTACTTACATTTTTGTTCTTCTTATTTTCGCTGATAAAAATTTGAGTTTATAAATTAAAATTATATTTCAGGGCTTGCCAAGCGAGCTAATAAGTTGACAAACAAAATTATGAACTATGCGGTTAGCCTCAATAAAAGTTATACCTAGACTATAGATTATAAGTATAAAAATGCTGGCAAAAACGAATTAAAACAATGTCAAATCAATATAGCTATAGCTCGGTTGCTATATATATAAAATAATCAAATTATATCTTTGCAAATCTGAGGCAAAATTCTTGAATTCTTAATGTTCTTCTATGATTTATCAGATTATAGATGTATGCACTTATATATATGAATAGTTCAATAAAGATAAAAAACAACTTATAATTTAAATACTTAAAAAACCGACTTGGACAAGTTTTATAATTTGAAATAATTTTTATAATTTATTATTCAAGTTTTACAGTTTATTGTTCAAAGTTTTATAATTTATGAACAGAAATTTGTAATAGTTCAACAAATGTTTATGTTAACACAACAATTTGTTGTCTTCATTAAAATGCCTGTCGATTGACATTGTACCCAATTTCTGAATTAATTGTTTTACCCGAAATACATAATTTTTTGTCAGTGTCAAAGGTTACTCTGAATTATAAATGTAATTTCTCAATTATGTACACTTTTTGTCGAACAATATAAGAACGAGTCACTTTTAACTGATTTCCATCGTTTTTATTCATTTTACTGAGTAATTTCATATTCCAGTGGTGAAAATCATTTGCATTTCATTTGAAAATCAGTTACACATTCTGCAATAAAATACAAAACATTTTATATATAATATATATATTCTTTGTATTATTTCCAACAATTAAAAATAATAACTTAATTAGTTATTTTTATTTATTATGAAATTATCAAACGTTTTATTATCATCAATTTATATAAATAAATTGAAGTAATTATTGCATAACAAAAGTAAAAAACCTTGTTTCCAAGTTGAATAATAATTAAAATTAACGGATGAATTATTGCAAGCAAATATAAATCTGAGCAAAATTAAAAATAAATAAACACGGCTTATTTTAATTGTTACTTTTCATAAAATTCCATTTCTCGTTCTGCATTTTATAGTACACACGTTTGTCATAAGCCACTCATTTTTCGAAGCATTTTTGACACACATTTTGACACAGTCAGGCTGCTTTTTTTCGCAGTAACACTTCTTTCGGTTTGTCGTACACATGTTTACTTACATGATGGCTTGTCCGAAACTGCGCGAGGTTGACTTGTCATAAAGCGTGTGTCTTGTCACGCGCCTTTTTTTTGCCAAACGACGGGAACACGTGTGACTACGAGATGCTTATCGAGCGGTTCACTGCACAGACGCGCAAGTCACCACCTCGGCTCGGCGACGACTGAGATACGTTTGGCGCGCGATGAGTGTGCGCCGTCCGAATTTCGTCTGATTTTTTTTAAATATCTCTAAACAACCGTGACAAATAAAAAAGTCAAAAAAATCATTAATAAATAAAAATTTCACAAAAAGATAAAAAGATTTAAAAAAACCGTTTGAAATAAAACCAAAAAGTTATTTACATAGACAAAGCTTTTATTTTCAAAGAATACAAAATAAATATATACAAGCGTGCAGCAATAACTTAATGTTTACAATGTTATCAAACTTCTTTCAATTTTTTGACTTTGTTTTCCAGATTTTCGTTGCAACGTTTCTCTGCAACTCGCTGCTTTATGAGACTGACAAAATCAATTTGTCCATCCTTTTTCTCTGGAATTTTAAGATTTTTATCTTCAGATTTTAATTTGTCAACACTTTTTTCTTGAATCTTGTTCTCTTGATTTTCAGCAGCTTTTCTACTTTTTCGAAAATAAACGGAAGTACTTTGTGGTTTGATTTGTTGGCTTTTTTCAAAAACAAACTCGCCTATCTCGACATTGCTGATTTCCCCGTTGACAAACTGCATATACTTTTTCAGGGCAACGTAAAAGTGCAGCTTGTCGGACATGCGAGGAAAACTGGAACAGCGTGCGCTGCTGGACGGAACCACCCAGATCGCGGTGTCGCCTATTTTTTTTGGCTGCAGGCCAAAGCGGAATTCTTTTCTGCCGCACGCGTCCACGAAAACCTCGTAGATGCATTTGCCATTGAAAACCGCGACCTTCGGTTTGAGGTTGGCGAGTTTTTGTCTCACTTCCACAGCGCCTTCTTTGATTTCCGCTTTGGTCAAATCGGAAGAAGATTTTGTTGCACGAGAAACGATGTTTGTGAGACCAATTTTGTGCTCGAGAAGTTTATAATCTTCGTCGTAGTTGATGAATTTTGGCACCAGATTGGACGAGTGGAGAAGTTTGTAAAAATGGTTTCCGGGACCTGCATAGTATCTGCAATTTTATATAAAATTAAAAAACGAGAAAACGTTAAATTTAAAATAGTAAAACATACAAATTTGAAAATAACATTTAAAAAAACGTTAAAAACAAAAAATTCAAAAATAAAACCGCTAGAAAAAATTTAAAACAGTTAGAAATAATGTTAAAAAAAGTTAAAAAATTAAAACAAAAACAAAATAAATAAAAGTTTGAAAAAACCGTTAGCAGTAATACTAAATTTAATTTTTTTAGACAATATACCTGCGTCGATGTGCCGACATTAATCCAGGATTGATGCCAATAAAGATGATATCCAAATTCGAATCAAGATAATCCGGCAAAGTATTTTTCTGAACTTCTTCCTCGTTTAGGCCATCAAATCTGTTTGGTTTTTTAGTAACTTTCGGCCTTTTTGGATTTTTCCTTTTTAATTTATGTAACGATAATGTTGACATCTTGACACATGTTATATTGTTTTCAACTTTATATGCAATTCAAATTATAAATATTCATTTAAAAGGAGAAATTAATTAACATGCTTGTATTGTGATTTGTGAATGAAACTGAAACGGTAGATGTCACTAGTTTACAGCTCTTTGCAAAATTTGAATAAGAAAAACAAGGAAAAGATAATAATTTCAACAAATCTGACAGTTTATTTAACTTTGCTGAATAAACAAAAGATCAATTCAATTTTTACAATACTTTAATATTTTCTTTTTGAAAATAACTTTTTTTTTTAAACTTTACAATACTTCTACACGATAATTGAAAAATATCTTGCAAAATGATGGTTTCATATAGAAAAATAAATTGTTCCCAATTCATCACACACGATTGCTTAAATGATTCATTAAAGGTGCGTATAAACTTGTCAATATCTACATATTTACATGTTTCGATTCTTTTGGACAGTCCAAAAATATAAAATTCTAATTACAAAATCAAAAGAGGCTATCTTAATCGACAAACTTTTTTCTTTAAATATTCATCTACTGCTAAATAGCACAACTGGCAATCCAAAAACAAAGAGTATAAAAAACATTTTTTCCTATAACTAAAAATTTCAATTTTTCGTTATCAACAATTTTCTTTAATATAAAAATAAAATTAATTTATATTATACATTATTTATAATGTAATTAAAATTAATGTAATAAAATGATTATATTTTAAATTGAGAATTAAATAATATGAATTTCAATAATAGGTATTTGTAAATAGAAATAGCCAGAAGCTTCGAGATTTATAATTGTGCAAAATTATAATTCGGCGTGTACACGCAAAGACTTTATATTAATTTAATAAATTCAATTTGTTTCTTTAGTACAAATAAAGAGCAAGTTATTTCAAAGGCCAATCCTGAAAATGAGTCGTTAATATTTAAATCTCAAAATTCCATTTTTCTTTACTAATAATAAAAAAATAAATTTGTGGATTGCCAAAAATTTTCTAATGGTAATCAACAAATTCAAGAAATTTGTCCGCAGTCGTCCATCTCTATCAACTTTTTAATTAAGTCTATCAAAATCGTCCGTTTGCTGGCGACCAGTTTGGTCACCTCACTCAAATCACAGCCGTCGATTTTTTGCTGCGCAGAAATGTGCTCCAGCAGCACGTCCGCGAAACACATGACGTAGACGCCGCAGTCGACGCCGTTGCTCTGCTGCGGACACTTCACCTCGACGAAGTTGGCCGAGTTGTTGCCGAGCAGGTACTTGCTCAGGTTTCTCGTGAATTCCTTGATGTCGGCCTGGTCGGAGATGCCTGCGGAGTCGAAGTGGAAAAATGTCTGCTCGGGTTCCGAGTATGCCAGCAGGGTCCAGTGTGAACCGCCAGCCTGGTCCCGACTTTTGCAGTCGTTTAGCGGGAAAAATACGAATTTTTTGTCCTTCACCTTGAGCGGGTTCAGGAACACAGAGTAGGTGATATCGAAGCTCAGTTTCACCAGCTGCGTCACCTCGGGACAAACGAAGAGAATGCTCGGGTCTTTCACCTTCAAATTACATTTTTATATTTTAATATTTTTGCTATTTTTTGTATTAATTTTTTTATTTGCAATTCTTATGTTTAATTATTTAGTTTTTAAATGTTAATTGTTGAGCTTTTTAATCTTAATTATTAAGCTTAATTTTTTAATTTTACTTTTTCTTTTTAAACATGATTACAAATTAAAAAAGATTGATATTGATTTTATTTATTTACTGTTTGTTTACTCTTACTTGTTAATTTTCAAGTTTGATTTATGAATTTAATTTTTACCTTTTGCGTGTTCAGGTACTCAAAATAAAATCCAAGAATGTTGTCGTTTATCCAGTGCGGACCCTCCAGCAGTTCGATGTCCTTTTGACGAAGAAGCGAGTCGTAATAACTGAGAATCACGTCTGAGGATTGAGACATGTTCGCTGAAAAAAATCAAACTATTTTTAAAATAAAATACATTTTAGGTTATGTTTGAAAATCACCCTGCCAAATTTTGACTCCGAATTTTTCATTCAGAATACAATTATTCCTTTATTAATTCCTCATAATACTCAAACAAAATATCTCAAAAGCATAAATAAACACTTGTTCCAATCAAAACCCTCCTTTTTAACTTAACCTCAAATCTGTTATATGCACATTTTCGAAAATTACTCACAATCAAAACAAAGACCCCAGTAGAGTGGCGAAAAGACCCAATTTTGAAGCCCAATTTGTAAAAATCGCTCTCTCTCTCTCTTTCTCTCCTTTGTCCGTCAAAACCAAAATCCCATTACTGACCGTCGGTAATGCGGAAAGCAATCAGCTGATCACAAGGATTCTTGTCCAATTTTTACCGACCGTTGGTAATGCAATCAGCTGATTAGAAATGTTTTTGACTTTTTGACGATTAAAGTTGTCAGTTTTTGTGTCATCGAAATTAAAAAGCCAAAAAAAAAACAAACAAACTGGGTTGGAATTCTGAAGAGGTTAAAAAACTGTTGAGTTTCGTTGCTGTTACTCGAAAAGAAAAGGTTTGGTGTTTGTAAAACTTCGCTTGCGTGACGTCGACATTTGACACAAATCTCTTATAAAACATGCCAGCAGAACCGATCGTGAAGTCGGCGGGAAAAGTGAAGCGAATCTCAATTCCCCGGGGACAGAGCTCGACAGACACCGAGCTGCAGAGTCAGAGCGGCTCCACGCCACTGCAGCCAATGGCCCTGAACTACGTGAGCTTTCGCTCCGACCTGGAGGACAGCGTTATCCCGCCGGCACTCAAGGCTCGATTGTCAGAATTGTTTCAGCAGATTGAAAAGGAATTTGAAGTTGTTTGTGCTGAAAATATTGGCTGTTAGTATTTATACATTTCGCTAACAAAATAAACAATTTAAATCCTTTGTACATCAATTTCAAGAATTTTTTTCAGCAATACTAATTTAAAGTACATTTTTGAATCTAAATTTGTTTACATGATTCTTTGTTCAATTTTGAATCGATATTTTTTTATGAAGCTATTAATTAATTAAAATTAATTAAGATGTTAATTAAAAAGCTATTTAAACAAATTAAAACAGAGAAGTTGATGAATACTTCGGTATGAATATTTTTTTAATCTATAATCAATATTAAATTTATTTTTCTAATGTAAAAACTATACTATTTCGTAGATATAATTTTAAGAGAGCATTTCCTATAATAGTACATGCTTATTTGACAAATTTGTATTATATGTTAATACATTTTTGAAGTCTTAATTGTAACTTTTTAACCCTTTCAATACTGAATTATTTTCTAGGTTGAAAAATTGATTTTTGTACATGAATTCGAAAATTACTTTGTACAGGTATCCCTCGTACATCGCGGTAGTTCGGTTCTGTGAAAACACCGCGTTATACGAAATCGCCTTATGGGAAATTGGGGGTTCGGTTCCATAGACTTTAGATGGATCTAATTAGTCATACACTTTTTATTGATCATCACAGGAACTAATCTCTCATCACAGAAACTGATTTTCTTTGACATTTTAATTTATCTAATATATATATATATATCAACATCGTTCGACAATTTAACATGTTTAAATAATAAATTATATTATTCGGATCAACAAGCATTAACATCAAAATCTCATAAAAAAGATAACTGATTTCTTATTAGGAATTTTCAGTTGTAGAACGCTTGTTGGAGAAGAAATCTGTAACCTTTTTTTGTTTTCTGTTTTTTTTTTTTCATAAAACTTCTGGATCTTCATGTATGGCATCAAAAAGTCCTGTAACAAACTTGCCACTTCTTTCGGTTGACGGATCCACAGTCAAAAAATGATCTCTAAGTTGCTCTGCTAATCGAAGACCTTCTCCCAAATCTTTCGGCTTGTCATACATACTTGGCTCATAAAAGTTCATTTTTCAATCGCGTTACAGCGAAATTCGCGTTGTACGAAATTTTGTCGCAATTTCAAAATCGCGTTATTTATACATGAGGGAATGAACATATTTACAGGTGTTGAAAAAGTCAATTTTCACTTAAATAAGTAGCGAACATTTTAGCAATTATTATTACTTTAATTTAATAACACAAATTAAAGACTCATGTTTCTGCAACTTTTTAATTTTTTTTTGTATTTCACTAATTTTTTAACGCAAATGATAACATAAATATAAATTAACTGTAAAGAAATGTCTTACAGGATGTAATTTATGCAAATGAATTTTATATAGCAAAAATAATAATTCTAAAACTTTTAAAAGTGTAAAATATTAGGTAATATAATTATTTTTATGTAGAAATAATCTAATATAGAATATTAAATCAACGTTAGATTGTTTTTATTAATGTAGAAAAACTTGATTGGAAAAATATTTTATTGTTAAAATAATTAATAATGGACAATTAAAAAAAAAAAAAAAAAAAAAAAAAAAAAAAAAAAAAAAAAAAAAAAAAAAAAAAAAAAAAAAAAATCCATAATGGTATAAAAAAGTACTGAAGAGTTTAAATTAAAGTTGACTTTAAAAAAGATTATTTATTATAGTTTGAAACGAATGTAACAATTATTTTCTTTAGATGTATTAATGTTTATATTTTTGTTTTAGTGCAAGAAAAAATTGACACTCTAAATGAGAGACTGGAAAGGGAATGTTATGGATCTGGTGAGCGCAGTTTGCCAACCGGAGATTTTACAGATTATACAGACCCAAAAAGTCTTACTAAACAAAAATGTAAGGCTTAAATATTCAGTTTTAAATTGTTGTTAAATTATAATCTTTTACATGCATAGATGGTCATTGAACAAAAAAATTAAGGCAAGTAAATGCGGAATATGGATTTTTGTCGTAAAATAATAACTCGTGTGTATATGTAATTACAGTCGTGTTTGCAATCAATGTTCAAGTATAAATAACTATTCCATTTTTACATTGCATTATTTTTAATAATCAGCAAGTTTTTTTTTCAAAATATTTTGTGCAAAAGGGATTTTGTGGTATAATTAAATGCTTAAATATTTTTTTGAGTTTATTAATTATATGAGCAAATCTCTGAAATCTTTAACTTTGACTATGATGAATTGAGAATAAACAAATTATGAGCACATTATTTTCGTATATTAAATGTTTGAAAACTTAACTAAACTATAGGCGTGAATGCAATTTACAAAAATGTATATTTGTTCAATAAAAAATAATTTTTTAAAAATGAGAAATCACCAAAAAACAACTCATATAATGTGACAGGTATAATAATTAAATTTGAAAGTCATATAAAACCTATTAATAAGGGATAGATTTAATGAGTGATTATGTTTTTAAACCATTTTATAATGTATTTAATTAAATAAACGTGTAAAAAGGCATAAGACATATAGGTTCTAGAGAAATGCTCATATGTGTTTCAATAATGATTAAAAAACTGTTTACCTCTTGCTGACATTAGTTTCACATTAGTACTTTAGTATTAGTTGAGAACTTTGAATTTGCAGAAATTTAAGAAATCTGTTTTTATATTGTGCCTACTTTATTGTCTTTTCTATGTATTCCCAAAACCAATAGCCTGCACACTCTGATGGACCTACCAAATAAAAACTTATACCACTCTCAAGGTTGTACTAAAATTACCAAAAAAGTGAATTGTTTTGCTTCGTTTGCTTCTTACAATATAAACAAATAAAGACATAATAAGTTTGTTTAAAATGGTAAAAAACTTACAAATTATTTATATAATAATTAAAAAACATTTAGTACATATAAAAGTATTTTTCTAACTATAACAAAATTAATTGAAATGAAATACTTTTAAATATGTTCCTAACTTTTTACCATTTTAATATTTTTCTTCACGCTCATTCTAATCACTTTTTATATACAAAATCTTCAAATACGATTTCCAGACTAATTTTCCATCCAACTTTCCATTATCCTTTTTTATTTTTCTAAAGACTTTTGTCACTTCTGACAAACTAATCGATAATTTTGTTATGTTAAAGCGATGTCAGGTTCCACGAGCCACAAAGTGAAAACCTCACACAAGCTGAAGGCCCAGACGAGCAAAATCGTCTCGAGCTTCAAGAATCCGACGATGACCTGCAGCATGCACCGCGAGTACTGCGGCCACCGGGACGGCGTCTGGGAGGTCTCGGTGGGTCGGCTGGGCCAGCCGATAATCGCCACAGCCTCGGCCGACCACACCGCCCGGGTCTGGGCCATCGAGAGTGGCCGCTGTCTACTACAGTACATCGGCCACACTGGCTCGGTCAACTCAGTGCGATTCCATCCAACACGAGATTTGGTTCTGACTGCCAGTGGAGATACCTCGGCCCACGTCTGGCAGGCTGCGGTCAATTGGGATCTGTCTAAGAGACAGCCGTCCAATGAAGATGTCTCTGGTGTCGGTTTGGAGAGAAATCCTGATGAACAGGAAGATGCTCCTTCACTTAGAACTCCAATCAAAGTAAATAAGAGTTTTTTACAAACTTGTATTTGGGTTGGTCCTAGTGTGTCAACTTCATTTTAGTTAATTACGAGGGTTGATTCTCACTTTTCCCAAATTATTTTTCCCAAAAATCTGTTTTCCAAAGTAATCCAATTCCCCGATTGTTTTTCCCAATTCAATTAAATTTCCAATGGCAATTATTACCAATTCGTACGAAAAAATCGTATAAACTAAATTCAGTTTATTGATTTTGTATTTTAAAATAGTATGTCAACATTTACACATTGTCTACATTTGAAGTTAAATAAATTGTTAAATATATTTGCAAGTATTTTGAATTAATTGTAAAATGTTTAAATGGTTGTCTCAAACGTCAAATGAACAATCAAATTATGAAATAGTTGAAATAATAAAAACAGGGAGAGCTAAATTATTACACATTAAAAAATGTGCTTGAGAAAATTATTTTGGGAATTTTAGTTCCCAATCATTTCGAGATTTTGACGTTAATTATATTTTCCTGATCATTCTAGTGTTTTCCTCATTGTTTTTAACTCTTTTTGTGACTTTCATTTACACTACCCGGCATAAATTCTTGGACAGTTGATTATAAAATGTAAAATATTAGATCCGCTGTAACTCGGGGTCTAATCAATAAAATCATTTGGGATTCAGCATGGTGGAAAAGTGGACATCCGGCTTGAAGAATCTGTAGCGATATTAAAATTTTCTAGCCTCCCACCCTGTGTAGCACACCCCTAAAGAGTACTGAATTATTGAAAATAATAGGACGCAGTAGAAGTCCTGCCAATTCGCGAGAAATTTTTTTTGACTAATTTGCGTTACAGAGTCTTTAAGCTGGGAGTCTTAGCTTCAATTTAAAAAAAAAAGCTTGATACGATTTTTTGTCACCGAGATATCCCATTTTTAAAAAATTCTGTACATTGAAATATTCTTATTCATTTCTTTTATGTGAAAATCAACTTTTACGTGAAAAAAAGTTTTGATAACGCTTGCACACCCATACGCACCTCACTACTGATCAACCTGCCTCCACCTCCGCCCCCACCCCACCCCCGCCCCCTACCCATCCCAACTTCACCCTAAAACACAAAAACACATACGCACACAAGCTCTTATGCACTTACAAAACTAACTGGTTTAATAAATAACTGTGTTCAGAGCAATATTTTAGTTTATTGACAATTTTATAAGAAAAATCTGTTACAATTTAATTCAAATTTTTTTTGATTGTGTGAAACAAAAAATAAATATTTGATTAGATAATCACTTATAAATAAATACTATAATGATTAATAAATTATGATTATTAAATAAATAATTAACATTGTGATAAACTTTCTACAGAAAATAAATAGTTCAAACTTTGCTCTCATCAAAAAAGCCTCCTTTACTTTTGAGAACTGCTTTCACGAGTCTTGGCATTCGGCAGATCAATTTATCAAGATACTCTGGTGTAATATTTTCCCAAGACTTCTGCAAGACTTCCCACAAATGTTTCGCTGATGTTGGGTTGGATTTTCGAACATCCCGGTCAAGTTGTTCCCAAAGCAGCTCAATGGGATTAAGATCAGGTGACTGCGCAGGCCAGGCCATGATCTTGATTTCTTTCGCAGCTTCCTTTTTTTCCAAATAATTTAAACAATAATTGGATGTGTGCTTGGGGTCATTGTCCTGTTGAAAAACAAAACCGCGACCCACCAGTTTTTTTCCTGCAAAGAATATCAAAAATAAAATACCAAAGTAAAATTAATGTTATAAACATTGATTGAAAAAAAAAACGGAAAATTACCGCGAGGAATCGCAGAACGAGTAAGAATGTTATGATAGCCTTTTTTGTCAAGGATGCCTTCAACTTTTTTCAAACAACCAACTTTATTCGATGCAAAGCAGCCCCAAACCATGATTGAACCTCCGCCGTGCTTAACTGTTGGCTGGCTGCATTGGGGGTGAAACTTTTCTCCAGGCCTTCTTCGAACATAAACTCTTCGATTGGATCCAAAGATGACAAATTTGGACTCATCCGTCCAAAGTACTTTTCGCCATTCCGCCACTGTCCAAGTTTTGTGTTCTTTGGCTCACTGAAGACGTTTTCTTCGATTTGCAGCTCTTAATAAAGGCTTTTTAACTGCTACCCTCCCACTCAAGCCAGCATCTTTTAAACGTCTGCGGACAGTTCTCTCAGAGATGGATTTGTCGTGTACATCATTAAATGATGCTGTCAAATTGCGAGCAGTCAGTCGTCTATCTCGTTTAGAATCCAATACAATTGATTGATCCTCAGCTTTTGTTGTAAGTCTAGGTCGTCCACTGCGTTGTTTATCCGCGCAGGATTCAAACTTTTTAATATTGAAAAAATCATTAGACTTTGGAACACTTAATTGCTTCGCGATTTCTCTAACTGACAAACCACTTTTCCGTAATGCCACAATTGCACCTCGAGTTTCCTATTTAGAAAATAGGAAAATTGAAGCTAAGACTCCCAGCTTAAAGACTCTGTAATGCAAATTAGTCAAAAAAAATTTCTCGCGAATTGGCAGGACTTCTACTGCGTCCTATTATTTTCAATAATTCAGTACTCTTTAGGGGTGTGCTACACAGGGTGGGAGGCTAGAAAATTTCAATATCGCTACAGATTCTTCAAGCCGGATGTCCACTTGACCACTATGCTGAATCCCAGATGGTTTTATTGATTAGACCCCGAGTTACAGCGGATCTAATATTTTACATTTTATAATCAACTGTCCAAGAATTTATGCCGGGTAGTGTAAGTGCGTGTAAAAAAGTGTGGGGATTGGGAGAGAGAACATTGGTTTTCTTCAGCTCTTTTATGTGTTTTTTGTATCCTCCGTTACTCTCGAATGTGAAGCCCAGATACTTGAACTCTTTGACTTCCTCCATTTCCTTTCTTTCCCATTTCCATTTTTCTTTTTTTTCTTTACCTTTTCTTCTAAATACCATGATTTTTGTTTTTTCTACACTTACTATTAATTCTCTTTGTCTAAAGAACCTTTCCACGTTTCTCATCATATCCTCCAAGGCTTCTCTTTTTTCTGCTAACAGCACCATCTCGTCTGCGTATGCTAAAGACCACATCCTTTTTCCTCTTAT
This sequence comes from Idris sp. 1 HC-2018, assembly GCA_022817325.1. Taxonomy (NCBI): domain Eukaryota; kingdom Metazoa; phylum Arthropoda; class Insecta; order Hymenoptera; family Scelionidae; genus Idris; species Idris sp. 1 HC-2018. The sequence continues at coordinate 5,298 of JABFPM010001275.1, read as the reverse complement.
TTACACTCCCCCTATATTTCTTGTTTCCAATTCCTTTTCTAAACCCGCTATATATATGCAAAAAAGAGCAGGGCTTAGTAGGCAGCCCTGTCTTACTCCTTTCGTTGTCCAGAAATCTTCCGTGTTTCCTTCCTCTGTTCTCACACACGACCTCGTTTCCTCGTATAATTCCTTGATCCTTTCTATGATGTACTTACTTATTCCTGCCTCCTCCATTACCTTCCACAATTTTGTTCTGTTAACCGTATCGAATGCTGCCTTCAAGTCTACAAAAACCGCGTAAGTTTTCCTACCCTCCTGTTTTGCTTTTTGTACTACATGGTTCAAAATATATATGTTGTCCGTAGTTGCCCTTTTTTTCCTAAATCCTGCTTGACCTTCTGGTAGGCAGTTTCTTTCTTCCATTTCTTTTTCCAGTCTCTTTCTCAGTATTTCCGTATATATTTTGTAGGCTGTAGACAGCAGTGATATCCCTCTGTAATTCTTTGCCTCATTCCTGTCTCTTTTTTTGTATAAGGGTACTATCACTGCCCTCTTCCAATCCTCTGGGATTCCCTCTCCTCTCCATATTCTTTTTATGAAATCTACTACCCTTTTTTCTGTTACTTCTTCTCCGTATATTCACTCTTCATTCTTTATGTTGTCTATTCCACTTGCTTTCTTCTTCTTTATTTTCTTTATCGCTGCCCTTATTTCTTCATCTGTTATTTCTTTGTCTTCTTCTATTCTTCTTCTCTTTTCTCCTAGAGTTTTTTCTTGTTTTCCTTCCAGCAGTTTCCTGAAGTGGTCTCTCCACTCTCTTTTGCCTATTTTGTTTGGTGTCGTTGTTCTCTTTCTCCTGTATTTGTTCAGAAACTTCCACGCGTCCGCCTCGTTTCTTATGTTTATCAGTTCAGCTTCTTCTTCCTCTTTTTTCGTTTTTTCCTTCTCTTTACATATTTTCTTCCACTCTTTTCTCTTTTCTATATACTCTTCTTTGTTTCCTTCTCCTTTTTTCCATTTGCTATATTTTTGTTTTGTTTCTCTTTTCAGTCTTGTACATTCTCTGTCCCACCATTTTCTGTATCCTATCTCCTTTTCTTTTATAATGATGTCCTTTTTTTTCGTCGCATTGTGTATTGCACTTTTCAGTTCCTCCCATGATGCTTCTACCGATCTTTCTCTGTTTTCGTTTTCCTTCTCCATCTCGTCCCATTCTCTCATTTTATTTAAATATTCTCATTTGTCTTCCTCTGACCAAGTTACTATAGTTCTTCTTTTGTTTTCTTCTTTTGCTTTCTTTTTTAGAGTATTCTTTCACCGTTACACATATAGGAGTATGGTCTGATTCCACTCTTTCCCTTACTTCGAACCTCTCTATTGTCTCCCATCCTTTTCTGTTTGTAATTCCATAGTCTATAACCGTGTTTCCCTTGCCTCCAATATATGTAAATTCTCCTTCCTCATCTCCTTCCTTTGTTCCATTCAAAATGTACCAGCCTTTTTCCTCTACCACCTCTACCAGTTTTCTTCCCTCTTTGTTGCACTTTTTTGAATCCTTACTTTTTCTTTTTATCAATTTCCATTCCTTTCCCTCTTTTGTAAACTCTCCTTTTTCTCTTATCCTTATGTTGAAGTCTCCTCCAATTATCACTATTTCTTCCGGTTCCTTTTTTACCTTCCTCACATTTTCGATCCCCTTATCTAAGTCTCCTTGGTTGTAAACAGATATTATTTTCCATTTCCTATTCCTTATTTCGAGTTTTATTGTCACAAAACCATTTTCTTTTTTATCTATATAATCATCTTGTTCTTTTACTAATTTCTTCCTCACTCCTATTACCATTCCTCTTTTTGCTCTTCCTCTTCTTTTTTCTTTCGTTGCATGTATCGCCTTCCATACGAAGTTTTCGTTCATTTTTTCTTTCCAGCTTTTCCAGTTGTTTTCTTCCAACCATGTTTCTGTCAGACATACCACACTCATTTCTTCAATATATTTCCAAAAATCCTTATCCTTATTTGTTATCCCCGCAACGTTCCAGAATAAAATTTTTACCTTTCCTCTTTTGTTGTTTCTCTTACCTCCGTTTGTTTCCACTTTTTCCCTTGTATCTTCCTTTTTATTTCTTCAACTATTTCCTTTTTCCTTTTTATTTTCTTTTTTCTCTTTCTCTTTTGCCTCTCGTCCTCCTATCCTCTTATTTTCTATCAATTTTTCTCTTTGTTGTTTTTCACCCTTTCCTCTCTCTCCTTCATTTCTTATTTCCAGTTTATTGAAAACCCTCTCCTCTTCCTCCTTCATTACCGTCTGACCAGTTTCTCCTTTCCTCTGCCAATCGTCTTTTCCTCCTTTCCTCGATTTCTCTTCTCTCTTCTTCTTCTTGGATGGCTTCCCATTCAGTCCACTTCCCTTTCCAAAGTATTTTCCCGAAGCCTAATTTCACCTCCTCTCCTTTCTCTCTCATTTTCACTGCCCACTTATGCATGACTCCTTGTCTTTTTCTGTCCTCATATGTCAAATCGTCCTCGATGTAGATTTTCGTTTCCTTTAATTTATTTTTGTTTTCCATTACCTTTTTCTTTCCTTCGTTTGACGCCATCTTTGCCACATATACTTTTCCGCTTGCCCATGCACTTTCAACTCCGACCTCTATGTCCAGGTTCTCTTTCAGGAATTCTTCGATGCTTTTTTCCAAGTTCTTTTCATCCATCTTTCTTGTTCCTTTCAGCACGATGTTGTTTTTCCTTTCGTCGTAGTTTACTTTTTTAACTATGCTTTTTAATTTCTTAATCTCACCTTCTGTCATCCTGCTAAACGCACTTATGTTGCTCGACACACTTGAGTAGCTCATTCTCGATGCTCTCGACTTTACCGACCTCGTGTTTCCTGTCTCACTTTCGCTATCTTCCCTCTCCTCTTGGTTTTGCACCCAGTCTAGTATCTTGTCCATTTTCACTTCCAGCGCTATCAACCTTTCCTCGAAATTTTCCTGCCTTTTTGATTTCTTCTTTTGTTATTCTGTCCTTTTCTACCTCCTGCTCTAAGTGATGCATCTCTCTCTTGAATGTATAGAAATTAAACTTATCAAAAACTCATTCAATGTATGCACGTATAATAATACTTTCCGGCATAAAAAAATGGTTAAAACAGTAAAAGTTTTCACATTGTCCACATCGAGCAAAAACGTTTTCATTAATTGCGTCACAGGATTGAAGACATTTTAAGCATTTTTGTTCTATAGAGATTTTATTAAAACTGTATGATGTTGGTGTTTCAAATTTATCATGTCGCTTACTAATATAACCTGACTTATACCAAGCATATTTTATTAATGGCATATAACGGTCAGCAGAAAACTGATAGTGAACCAGCGATTGCAGTTTTATAATATTATTTCGTTGCTGTAAACTAACGTTAAGGTCATTCAAAATAATGTAATCGGATATGTACCTTACGTATATCTTCCAAGGACGAAAAAAGTACACATCGAGTGGCTGAACACTACCTGTTGTCTTCGGAGTTATCATTTTTATATTTATGTCTACATCATCTGGTGGGTTAAGAGATTTAAATCCAGTCCAAGCATCATGCAATAACATTGCTTTTTTATCCTTCTTCTGTTCAATTTCTGGAATGAAAACTTTCTCAAACCAGTCAGTAATTAAACCATTAGATAATTTCCCGGAACTCGAACATTGCAGATGAATATTATTGTAAGTAGGAATTTTCGATCTTGGGTTTTGCGGAAATTTTCCATTTTTTTCTTGGAAACACAATAAAAGGATGCGATGCAGTTATCCATCAATGCTGATAAGCGGTTGAATAGTGTACGAATGCGTTAAAGCGTTTTCTGACTGGGCGATTGCGAAAACCTTTTTAACTCCTTTATGATCCAATGATCTTCCTGTATGCATCTCGTACTGGAAGCCAGATTGATCTGTATTGAAGACAAATGGAAAATATGAAGACTTTTCTTTATGTACCTATTTGACAAAATCTTGTCCAGCTTTTTTAATATCTTTTTCTTGTCGCTTACATTTCGGAGTTACAAAAGTGTTTATTTTTCGACTTACTATGCGGTTATGTTTTTTAAATCGAGTGACCCAGGATCTCGAAACTTTGAAATTATATAGTTTGAACGTTTGTTTTGCTTCATGAGCCCAAAAACGAAGATCCCGATCATGGACAATTTTATAATCCAATTTAGCATCGTGAAATTTTTTCAAAACGGCAGCATAGACACATTTCAGTTTTTCTTTGCGTGATCCATTATTTTTAACAAGTCGTAGAAAATTTTAAAGTTTATTTCGCACTGACTGATCAGAACTGCAGTCTGAAAACACCTTTTTATATCTCGTTTTTACACGACCAGTTTTCCACTTTCCATCAGAAGCCTTACAATAATTAATAATAGCTTTCATAACCTCAAAAGGAATTATTTTATAAGAATTTGATGGTTCTGCATTTGGAGAAAAATTTGAATGCTGACTCCCTTCTGGATTCACTTCTTGACTAGATTCTTGATTAGATTCTTCACTGGCTTCTTGACTCACTTGCTGATTAAAACTTTTTTCTGCATTAACATTTAACTCGTTAGCAAAGACGCTGTCAAAATTATTTTCAGTGTTTATTTCTTGATAATTTAAATTCATTTCATCATCCCAGTCTAGATTATCTGTAGAGACAATATCAGATTCTGAATTAATGATTTCTTCTAAACGAGTAACATAATCTATTTCTGCGTCAGTTATAGGGCTGTCAGGAAAATCTTTGAATTTGGCTGCTAATAATACCGTAATATTTTTAGAATTCACTGAAAATAAAAGAAATATACAAATCAAGTAATTCATTTATAAATCACCATAGTAAAACTCACATTTCAATAAATAATAGTGTCACTCACATTTAATTTTATTGAATAAATCTCATGATGCAGATCCATAAATTTTTTAAATTATCTATTAAAAGTCAGGGTATGTCAGAAATTACTGAAAAAGAAAATACAATATTTATATTACCAGATTAAAAATTGTCCTCTTATTGGTAGTTTACAGAATAACTTATTTATATCGAAAGTTTTTTTTCTCATTAAGAAAAGATTAATTTATAAATTTAAGAATATGAACATTAATAAATACCTGTTTGAAAACTTTGAATAAACATTCAAAGATAGAGTATCTTATTAAAAACATAACCTACAAATATTTCTATAAAACTTTAACAAAAAGAATTTATTTGGAGAATGTACATAAGTTTTCTAGAACTTAAATTATGTTAAAATTATTGAAAACCTCAATCATTTCTAACAATTTTCTATG
>JABFPM010001274.1:0-21259 GCA_022817325.1 Idris sp. 1 HC-2018 | reverse complement strand
ACAAACAAAAAAAAAAAAAAAAAAAAAAAATTGGAACATAGTTTGTCTTTTATTTATTTTTTATTGTAATTAAACGTAATTATGTAAAAAAATTAAATTACTAACTCTATAATTACTTCCCAACTGTAAATTGTACGTTCAATAATTGCTCAAAGTTGCGTCTAAAAAATTGATCAATTATTAATGTGTAATTTAATAATGTTAGAAAATCTTAAAATTCATAATTAAAAAAGGCTTAAATAAAGTTATTTAAATTGCAAGTTCATTGTTTAAGTAAAAAAAATCAAACTCAATTTATGTATTTGTTAAAATCTGTCAAATTTATTTATCATATGAATGAATTTTGAAAAATATTTAAGAAATAGCTTTATAGTCTACATCTTCCGAAAAAAAGTATGATATAAAATGTAAATAAGTTTGTAAGAAATTTCTCAACGTTTTCTGTTTATTGTAAGGGACTGTCCATAAATGATGTCACGCTGTGCGAGCAGGAAAATATATGATTTTGCATTTAAAAAACAAAGACATAGCCACGAAATAGTGTGACATCATTTATGGATGGTCCCTAATGGGTTCTGAATTACATCGTTTCATTTGCAATAACTTTTACACATAGTAACTAAATTAAGTAGTGTGTATTAACCCTTTCAATACCGAATTATTTTCTAGGTTGAAAATTCGATTTTTGTATATGAATTCGGAAACTACTTTGTTTCTTTTGTTTATTATTAATAACACAGAAATGACAAAAAAACGGTTTTTCAGGTTTTTGCCTATATTCCATAATTTTTTATATTTTAGAGGATGAACATATTTACAGGTGTTGTATAAAGTTTATTTTGACCTAAATAAGTTGCAAAAATTATATCATTTACTTTGTTTAATAACAAAATTTTAAAATTTTAATATGTTGCTTTAAAGCAACACTGATAACGAAAGGGTTGATTTGTTGTTCTGTCAATATCTTATTTTCTTTATTGTACAATTTTGGAAAAGGCAAAAAAATTCACATTTTTTATAAGTCTTTTTTTTATTATTTAAACCTTTTATAATGCACTACGTACGTTATAATGCACTTACTTTTAAACTGAATTGTTTGTTTTTTTCAATATCTTGATTATTTTTGTTTTTAAATTTTTGAATTATTTTCCTCACATTTTTTTCAAGTTTAAATAATTTAAATGCATGCAGTCAATTTACAGTTTACTTAGAATACTAAATCTCCAATTTTTATTAAAATAAAAATATGTACAATGCTACTAAATGGCTAATATACGTTTAAACAATCTACAAAAAAAAGTGATCGATTTTTTAAACACAACTTTAGGAAATTCGGATGAAATGCGACAGTTTGTTTTTCTTAAGAAGCCACGGTAGTTATCCAGCCTTTTTTCGTCATTTTCGATTCTTTTTTTTTTATTTTGGCCGTAAATATTACTGTGTCTTCTTATAATACGTTTCTCTCTTGACGTTGCTTGGATTTTTGTTTGTGCTTAGGCGATGTCATTCCTTTGTATTATTGTCAGTGATAATACGCGATAATTTATTGTAATAAATTTTTTTTTTTATACGGAAGAATTTTGCGAGTCTTCCACATCACATACTTTTCTTACCCTTTTTTAATTTGAGTAGATGTGTATAAATGAAATAATATAGAAGAATAAGAAAAAAGAATTATGATATGCACAGTTGTGTAATGTGAGTTGTCCGTCATTGTACGTCAATTCAATTTCTGTAATTTAGAATATAAGTAAATACATAAATATATATATATATTTTGATTTGGTGATTCACGACATGACGGTGAACTGGCACTGCACGGTCTACAGTGTAAAAGATCGATCATAATTTTTACGCGTATTTTTCTTACATATTTAGACATGGATACCACGGAGTACAATACTCACGAATTGCGTCGAAAAACATGAATTGTACTTAGGGCGTTGATTTATTCAAAAAAAAAAAGAAAAAAAAGAAACTTTGTACGAGATGACTTTTTTACGCGAGAACAAGGTTTACCCAGATTGTTATCTATTAATATTAATAAATGTGACGTTTGTCAAAATGTTTGTTAAATTGTTTTATTTTCATTTATTATCATGTTTGTACAAATTGTATATTTACAAGCCTTTTTTCAATAATTTTTTTCTCAAAGTGCACTTTTATTTGTTTGGATCGTAAAATAAGGTTGAATATAAAGATCCCAAATTATGAATGTTAGCGAGTAGCAGTAGACGTAGAGTCTCAGTGTAGCGGACATTAGTGGCTGAAGTGTCGATATCCCTCCATGCTATACTTGCACCTTCTACTTGTGTGAACAAAGTCGGAGTTGGAACATTTTCATGCATGTATGCCCAGATACAATCACGCATTATTGTATTCAACTGCAACATTTAATTTCATTTTTAGTTACAAAATATAACTCAATTTTTATAAAGTACATATATGTTAAATATAAATAAATTCATGTAACAAAGAGGATACATGAAAATTGTTGGATAAAAATGTATCTTGTGCATAATTTTTTCTATTTGTATAGGATTAATAAATATTAATAATAAAAATGAACTGTATTATTTGACAGTAAATACCTGATGAAAATCCAGAATTGGTAAAATGTCCCTTATACTGGCCAAAGGTGGTGGTAAAATTTGACCCAGTGCCATGACATTGGTCAACAATATTCCTTCGCTTAGATTCCAGTTGGCTATAACTGTGGCAGCAATAGCTCTCAAAAGCACAGAACAAGTTGTCAAAGATGGCCTGTACCACGCTGTTAATTCTAATAACGTCCACAGTAGAGGGACATCTTTGAATGTACGTCGAATTTGCAGATCCCGTTCAACCGTTACCTAAAAAATTGTTCAACAAAAGTTTTAATTAAAAATAATCAAAAATTTTGAAAAATGTTTACTTACTTTAGTGAAATCTTCATCAGGCCAGGGTAAACCATTATACATAACGTCTGGAGAAACAAGTTCGACTAAAAGTAAACTGACCATCTTGAAGAGTTGCGAGTGAATGATGTACTGTTTGTTTTCGTATGTGGTGCAGCATGACTGTAATAATAAAATCAAGTTAATATTGTTTATTTCGTAGGATTAAGACGATAAATTTTACAACCAAAGCTCTTACTTTTATTACGTCCATAAGTAATGTTCTATTCAATGTGATGCTTTCCTTGTCAAGAGGATTCTCTGGTGGCAATTTTCGAGGACCATTTCCGATGACTCCTGCATGGAATACTGAAGAATGCTTTTGAGTCAGCATCAAGCTTGTTCCCTGAAGTTCAAGTAATTAACTATAAGAAGTATTGAAAAATTATTATAGAAATAATAAAATGCTTTACAAAATACCTGCTTATGATTGTGTTGCAAAAGTAGTGTCTCTTCGTTCTTTGGTTGAAACTTTTCTTTTGCTCCAAAGTACTTGGCAGGCTCATTGAATATACTTTGTTCTAGCAACTCTCTGAGAGCTAGATTACGAGCACATATGGATGAATGATTTACTATATCTGCATGATTTCTTCCATCAAAGCAATTGAGCTCTTTTTTTACTTCAAAACAGGTTAGTTCCCTCAGACAACGGCAAATTATTTTCACTCCTCTTTCTTTCTTAATTAAATCTGTTAGAAATGCGTAATATTTTAAATATATACATCTTTCGTATGACTAAAATAAATTGTATAAAGAATGGAAAGTTACCATCTTGTGCTATGCAGATAAAAAAAAATCTTAACATAGCTCGAGTTAATTTTAATTTTACTGCGCATCCTTGATTATTTAAATGCTTTTCACCATTTGGTGGTCCTAAAGAATCAATTGTCATGGCTATGTCATTGGCCAAGTCGAAATTGTCCGTTTTCATAAGAAAGGTAGCTATGTGTTCGTAATTACACTGTATAGCTTGTGAAATGAATTTAGATTGCAGACACGGTACATGGTTTTCCCATCTAAAATGCATAATAATAATATAAAATATGTTTACATACTTACTAATAATTACAATAAATGTAGATCAAAATGCTTACTTGCAAATTGTAGTTAAATTTTGAAATAATAATCGGCCATTGTATTCATCACTATTTGAAATTTGAACTTGTCTCACAGACTGTTCAACAACTTGAGTGAAAAAGTCTTGATTGAGCAAAGAATTGTCAGTGTCAATTTTCTTCAAAGAAAATAGTATTATATTGTCAATAACAAGACGCAACAAAGCTGCCAAATGGAAATCAGTTTGTGCGTTTTCCAACATATAAGTTGCAGCTGTAATAAGCACATTTTGACTCAGTGTACCCATCAGAGATACTAATTTCACTGCAGTTTGTACTCGCAAAGGATTGGAATTTAATAGCAATGGCTTGATTTTTGGCATTTCATGTCTCAATGAATTTAGCAAACCAACATTTGTCGTCTGTCTTAGTTCAATGTCCTGCGTTCGTATCATTAAGTCCATTTTCTTTAAAATCAATTCTAATATTTGCCGACAAACACTTTTTACACTTTGTGCAGTATTTACACTGTGATAGCCGACATTACTAGTACTCAAACTTGCATCCAAAAGCGTGTTTATCACCTGAAGAGCGTCTTGCTCACAGTCCAGAGCTAGATCTGCTGTTAATTCAATCAACTGGTCTGGCTGATTGTCAAAATATTTGCACCATTCTGATGAAAACAGTGCTAGCTGAGGTATGATTTCTGGTTTCACTGAAATTTTCAACGTAACATTATTAAATTTTGTTTTTATTTAAAATATTGAAATATATATAACATACAAACTAAATAACATAAACTTACATATTTGTATGAAATCAGTTGTGATTGTTTTTAACAAGGTATTTGAAAGATTGGCTAAATTTAGTAAATAAGGTACAGTTGCTATTTTTTGTGCTTTCGTTTCTTCATCTTCATTCACACTTTCTTCAAGACTCCACTGAAAAATAAGTTTGTTGAATAATTAATTACAAAACTAATATAATATCAAACACATTTAAAAGTCATATATACCTTAAACAAATTTAATAAGGCTTTTCTTATGTCGTGTGAATGACTTGCAGCTAAGTGACCCAAAATGCCTATAACTGAATTGAGTTTTGGATTTTTAACATCCCGGTCATATCCCAATGCACAGAAATCTTTGAGACCACAGGACAAAACTCTGGTTATTACTGTATTTGGAAAACAGCTTCCCACGTGTGTAACTACCCAATCAAAATTTGGACTGTGAATTAGACTGGTATCTAATAGAGCTTTAATGCAAGATTCTGTATCAGAATAAATAAGACACTGCAAACATTGAGACGTGATTTCAATAAGGGTTCTAGTAGCTTTACAAGACATCCACTGTTGAAGAAATTCATTTATTCCAGAATTATTCCGAAGGTTCCCTCTTATAGCAAATTCGGTTGATAATTTTCCTAAAGAAAACAAATTATAATTTTATTATTTTTACATATATTTTTACATATATTTTTACATATAATTTGATTTAAAATATTTACCTAATAGGTCCAGAGACCAAGACGATATAATAGGAGCCCATGCTTCTGGATTGTCATTTATGAAATTGCTCAAAACAGTATGTATTTCAGCTATAATTGTTTCTTCGTGGATTGTACCAGTTAGGTCAGACTGAAATTTTTTTTTTTTCTTTGCATTTATTAAAAAAAGATAATTTTGTTACTCTGATAATTTTTTTATTTAATTTCAATAATTAAATGTGACACTTTCAAATGTAAGTGTAATACAAACAATAATATTTACCTCAATTTGTCTGACATATTTATTAACTGTCACATGAAAAATGGAACAAAAGTATTGTAAAATTGCATCTCTTGTAGCGGGAACATTTTTCAAAAGAATTAAAGCAGTTCTTGTAAGTTCAACGGTATTAGTGCTATGCGAAAATCTGACTGCGCCTTGAATAAACTTTCTAACCTCACTCATTACATCTTGAGGGGACATTGACTCCACGGCTTGCGGCATTTCCGAACAATTCATTTCTCCATAAATTCTAAATAACTGCGTACTTTGCAGGATCACAATGTGCTTATGTACTGATGCTTGATCTTGAAATGAGTCCGGGACCCGGGTGATAAATAAAAAGAGTCAACACAAAACTATTTCGAACATCTTTTTAATAAGAAAAGAGATAAAGTAGAGTGCTTCGTCGATACAGTAGAGACCTTTATATAGGTATGTGTAAATGCTCCGAAAATATGTAAATACTTTAAAATTTTGCAAATATGATTTTTAACTTTTAGCATATATTGTATAAATAATTGTGCTTTAATAATTAATAAACACTGTGTATTAATTTCGACAAATCGTAAAAAAGTTATCGTATATTGTATATAATATTATTCTGCATCAAAATCGAATTTTTTGTATAAATTAAAATTTTGTTAAATCTTACTTTTATTTATTTTTGTTTTTTTAATAAAAAAATTAATTTGATAATAAAAAAAAAAGTTTTAATTAAAAAAGAATTAAATTTGATAATTATAAACTCAAAATGTTGAGATTAAAATGTAATAGCGTTTTTAGATTTATTTTGGCAGGGCTCGAGTTCAAATCTTAGTTGACGTACAATTTTTTAATGTATAATTTTTTGTGAAACTTTCTGAAACTAATCTATGATATTTTTAGATAACTTTTCAGTAAATCTACAATTTGGATATTTTATTTTTTTAATTGATTGTATACTAATTTAAGACCACTATTTTGTGTTAACTATAAATAAATAGTTTGCAAATAATATTTTTATCCCGTTATACATATATTTTGTTGTCGATAAAGCAGCAGAGTTGATGATTCTGAGCCTTGGGTTTAGAATAGAAATAAGACAAATTTTTTAATACGCAGTTGAAAGCTTTCAATTCAGAGCAATTTTTTACATCAGAAAAAATTCTTGTTGAATAATAACAATAAAATACTAATTTTTTGATAAATACAAATCATGGGTAAAGGAAAAGGTAAGAATTACATTATTTTTAACTTGACAACGAAAAGGTAGGTCAACGTGCAAGGTTTCATATTTATTTTTAAAAGGTTTCGCGTAGTTTTTTTATGAAAATTACTTTTTAAATTATCAAATGATACTAGTTTTATGCATTTTAATGCCATTTCAAAAAACATTATATTCTTGCTATAGATTTAATGTAGATTAAAATTATTTATTATTCTTGAAAAAATGTTCTTTTTAATTCTAGGTGGTGGTGGTGGAAAATCAGACGTAAGGATAATATATTTTTGTTTTTTTAATAAATTTTAGCCGAAGTGATATTTTAAATTTTTGTTCTTTTTAGAAAAAACAAGGTAACAGTGGAAATAAAGGAGGAGGTGGAGGAGGAAAAGCTGCAGATAATAAATCTGGAGGTGGTGGAGGAGATGCTAAAAAAGGCCAATCAAAAGGTTTTATTTCTAATTATGAAATTAGTATTTTTTAACTTTTAAATAATAAAAGTTTCAATTATATTAATTCACTGATATTTATTTCAGGTGGCAAAAAATGAGACTGGCAAAAGTGAAAAATCAAATTTGTTTTTGTTATAATAATATATTATAATTATAATATACATTAATTTTGTTTTTAATAATTAGTAAAAAGAAAAAAACTGTAATATTTATTTATTAACAATACTTATTGTTAAAAAGTTGTTATTAATAATAAATAAAAATGTAAAAAATGAATAATGTGTAATTTATAATGAAATAATAAATATACTTATTAACTGAATCGTGCACGATTTACATTAAGTTGTTTATTTACATTAAACTAACAATTTTGTTAATCTATATTAATAAATTATAATTTGGTGAATATAATTTAAGTTGAATATAAGAAACACATATGGCAACAATTATTATTTCCGAACAATCCACAGCCTCATATTTAATCTCTCTTTTTTTTTATAAATTTCATTAAAATTTGATTTGATGAAATATATTATCTACAGGTTTAAAAGACAGAACATTACTTACAATTTTGCGTAAGATTTCAAGTGTGTTTCTATAATTGTTAATTTATTTAAGTTTTAAGACTTGTGGAACTTTTTTTGGTGTCAAGTTGAAAGGAGTCATTAATGTTGAGTGCATGAAGAAAGTGTGTTAAATGTGGTTGATAACCACTGGAAGAGAACTTTTCAGCAACGTGTGCCACGTAGGCCCTTTGTTGGCAGAAAGAATTATACATGCCCTCGAGCATTTCAAAATTTCGACGATCAAGTTCACCAGAATGCGTCGTTATTCGATTATGAAATTTCAAAATAACACTGAAGGTTTTGCTAAGAGACTTAAGTATCATTTCACTCCGTTGGTTCAACATGCACCTAAAATACAAATTAAGTAATAGGATTATTTTTTCAAATGTTAAAAAATTAAAAGATAAATTTACCTTGACAAAATTCGCTTGATGTAAGACACATGAGCTGCATAAAATTTGTCTAATGTCGTTGAAAGTTCAAGTTCCTTTTCAAATTCTGTCCAGCTTGCATGTAACACACTGCAAGTTAAATAAGTGTGCAGAGCATTCATGAATTGCATCATGGAAAATCTGTATAACTGAATCTGTAATGTAAACATTTATTAACTGTAAATATGTTAGAATTATATTTTCAATTTATGTTTATTACAATAAAAACCTTGTGAAACTGCTCAGAAAAAGTTGTTGATTTCTTTTCATATTTTAGAATATGAAATTCCTCTTGTAAGACCCACAAAACTCGTCCTACCATCAGTAAAAACTTGAAAACCTTACTGTACTGTTCCATGACTGCATCATCGAAAATAATATTTACAGGCCAGGTTATTTTGTAATTTAAAGAAATACCATCTAGCACCTCTGGATTTGATACCTAAAAAATAATTAAACAATATTATTTATAGTAGTTTATAATATTTGTCTTTTTCTAAATATCATTATTATTTTTACTTCAAACTTTGTAGGAATATTCGTGACGGATAAACTTAATAGTTCAGAGTTTTTATAGTTATGATTGATGGAACAACTAATAGCTTTTTCTAGAGTTGTTTTCAAAAACGTTGCATTTAACATTTTGATGGGCATTTTGACTTGGTATAACTGTTTATACAATGACTGTGTCAAGCTTTTCGCAAATTCCCCATTTAAAAGGAAAAAGTAACTCCTCAAACTGTGCAGATGTGTAAGCAGATTGTGCTCCTGTATAAAATACTTTATAATTGCAGTATTCACCAAACGATTTTGAGCTTGTAAGGGAATCATGACAGATTTTTTAAGATACTCCTGCAGAAATGTACTATTCAACATACGAACATCATCGGTTGTGAGTTTTGTTGATTCGCTAGCGTGGGAAAATGTTTTAGAAGGTGATTGGAAAAATCCATAATTGTGCTGACTAAATTGCATAAACATTTTTTTCTGTTCTTCATCATTTGATAAACGAGATTTTATCTCATCAGAATTGATATCACTCTCAATTTCAAAATCTGGAGTTGCTTCGCAACTTTGAAACGGAACTGAACTACTGTTTATGGAATATGTATAATGGTCTGTTGTGCATGACATTGGGGTTTCTCTTAAATCAGCTGGGGATGCACTGTTGATTTCTGTCTCTGTAGATTTCAAACCTGTAAAAATATAATTTGTAAATTGTAATTCTATGCCATTGTGTGGAATAATAAATAATAAATTATTACCTTCATTGTCAACATTTTCTGTAGCATCAAACCAGTGCTCAACACTGTGCAGCATAACTTTGTTTCTGTTTTTTTGTGCAATTGTTAACATTTCTGTTGTACTTGTTTTTTCATTTTTATCTTGTACTCCAAATTGATGAGCTAAATTTTTAGTTCGATTTTGTTGTGCAATATTCGAACCATACGTTTTTTTAGGATTATCCAAAGTGTCCCAGTTATCATTCATCTTGTGTCTCGTATTTTTTAACCGATTCGCTTTTCCTTCCATTCTAAAAGCATCTTCCAAAAAATTGACATTTTTGTCTCCGGATTCGAGCAAAGCTATGTCCGATTTTAGATTATTATTTGGACTGATTGCAAATTCTTCTTTTAACATACGTAGTTTGTTTCTTTGAGCAGCACTCATATTGTCTGTTTCCTTGAAATTTAATAAGCTTTCTGTTTTTTTGAAAATTTGTTCCGACAAATCCAAAACATTTGGACGTTTTACTTTTGTCGTAGAATTTTCGAAACTTCCATCTGTTTCATTCGAAAATTTAACCGATAATGTGTTATTACTAGGCGAGTCTTTCATGTTTTCAAAGTTCTCATTTTCATCGTTAATTTCCATTTCCTCGACATCTTCATTTTCATTTAAATCTTCTGGAAGACAGTTTTCAAACATTTCTATATCATCTTCAACTTCCATATGTTCAATGTTTTCATTTTCTGGTTGAACTGTGACTTCTGATTCCATTGGAATTTCTATTTCAAGAGTTTTGGAAACAGGCGGTTCAAACTCATTTTCAGTTTTTAAGTTTGATAACAGAAGAATTCTTTCGTCGAACAAATTCATGCGTTTAATCCGCCATTCTGCTCGAAGGAGACTTTTTTCCGATTCAGCTGCCAATTCATTGTAGTACTTATGTGTTTCAGCCCTGTGAGAAAAGAAAATTGAATTGTAAAGAACAAATTTTAAAACAAAAAGAAATTAGACATATAATTTATAAAATTATACTTTTTCAATTGTTCAATATTTTTGGCTTCGGCAGCCTTTTCCATAACGTTCTTCAAAAATTCTTTATCAGCTAAAATTTCTGCATTACGGTCTCTAACTTTTCGTAAAGCTGACTCTTCGGCTTGATTTTTCAAAATAGCCAAAAGTTTGTTTTTTTCTTCAGCAATTTTTCTTAGATTTTCTTCTCTTTTCTCTGAAAATGTTTGATAAATATATTGCAAATGTAATTAATTATACTTATTTAGATTTACTAAAAACATTAAATAACTTACTTTTGAGTTTTAATATTCTCTCTTGTTGGATTAAACTAACCAAATGTTTTTCATGTTTCAAAACATCTTTTTCTTTTTGAATCGCTGACCAAAATGATATAGTCTCTCCTATTGCTTCTTCACCTTTTTCATAGTAATGTTCATAAAATTTTATTTGTTCATTTTGCATTTCTACGTTTAAGCAAACTTTTATTGTTGGATGAAAATGGGTTGACAAATGACAAATTGGATTCTGAAAGAAGGAAAAAATAAATGTAAGAAAGTAAACAAAATTTATATATTGAAAATAATATTTTCTTACCTTAGGATCACATATTTTTAGCAACCTTATTGCTTTACCGCACTCCAAAATTGATTCAGTTAAGTCGCTCAAAAAACCAGGAACATTTTTAGAATTGATTTCAAAAGCTCTGGTCCAAAATCTGTGCGCCTTTACATTCAAATACTTTGATTTTGTTTTTATCATAAATTCATCATAAGTATCTTCACAAACACCCTCGAAAAGCCATCTTTGCAATAATCTAAAAATATTAATATTTAAAAGTGTGTTTCTAAGATTAATAAAATAAAATTACAATATTAATATTCATACTACCTAAAATAAACTTCACAGCACGATTTCAACATGGAATATATAACTAATGACGTATTCGGTTTTGTAGTTGTGCTTGCATGGTGGTAAATATATTTTAAAATATTTATTCCTCTATCTAAAGTTTCAGTTTTTTGTCCTCGAAAATCACATACCATTGCTATATCTTTCAGTAATAATCTCAGAGGTCTAATAGTATTTACAAAATTGACCAAACCATCATTTTTTAATTGTATCAGCGATACAGAAGCTTTGTAGAAAGATAATACTTCATTCAAATTATTACACAAAGCCTGAAATAAGATTTATTATATTTCGTCAATAAATGTACAAATAATTAAATTTATAAATTAAATTGATTAAACACCTTGAATATTAATCCTTCGGTGTTAAACGTATCAGCAGTAGCTTCCTGCGAAACTAATTGGGACAATGATCTGTAGCAGTTTCCCATATCGATCAATTCGAAACAAAAATTTTCCAGTGTATTTCTGCTAAGTTCAGGAACAATGATATTTTTCACCAAGCAAAAGCCTATCTGTAATTAAATAAATTTACAATAGAATACAAGCAAAATTATAACTTTATTTATAATTAATGATACACTTACAATTTCGTGATGAACAAAACATTCTGATTCAATTCCAAGTAACAACAGTTTCGTATTTTCTATAAATTTTTGTCTGGAAATTTCCTTTAAAGGTTGAGCGTACTGAGAATCATTTTTGGAAATAATCGGATGAATGGAAATATGCTTCAATTTAGTTAAATGTATCATAGCATTATTTGATTCGGTAATAAAAGGTGATTCTCTTTCGGGATCTAAAATCCCAAGAGCTTCCCAGGTTCGATATTCAGGTACATCTGGAATACTATCAATTCTGCTCCAAATTTCATCGTCGAATTCATCATTATTGCATCTTGGATCTTGATTATCCCAACTTTCTGAAACCGATTCAAAGTCAAGAAATTGCCAAGGTGACTCGGGTTCAGTAACGATTCCTTCTTTAATAACTGAATATTTATCTTTTTTCAATTCTTCATCCTAAAAAATTAAGTATAAATGAGGTTTATAAGAGCGAATAATAACATATTAAAATTATCATAATTACCCATAAATTAGATTTCAAAGAAGATTGTGATATACTGGGCAGTTTGAACAAATTGTGTGACATTGGTACAACTGACTGCGAGTTATATTTTTCAGACCTAAATTAAAAACAATCATTCAAAAATTAACATCTAACTTTCATTTGTCATCGTAGACATTACTATATTCAACTTACTTTGAAAACTCAACTGCATTTTCATCAACATCTTCATTAGTTAAACTTAAATGATTAATAAATGGCAAGTTATATTTTGGTTTATCTTCATGATTGGAACTTTCTGTCAATAAAGGTTGAAATCTGTGCGACATTAACTTTAGTGTTTCCATTGAATACATCTCATAAGTGGGAATGTTTTGGGAATATTTTTCAGTGTTGAAAATATTCTAAAAAATATAAATCAATGTTTAGTATTATTATTAAAAAATATCATTTGTTAACGTTAAAAAAACAGAATAAGTACCAAATCAAATGAAGCATTCGACTCATAAGATTTCAATTCATTAAGAATTGTTAACACTGCTAACAAATTTGAATCCGAAATTGATTCGTCCATCTCAGATAAATGTTCTAAACATTCATCCAACTCATTTGCTTCGTATATTCTACCCAATGAACGTAAAATAAAAGAGTGTTTAAGCAGCTCACATACAGGGTCGTAATCATCTTTATTTCTATATACTAAAAAGGAAAAGATGTCAATGACATTAATTTGTAAAATTGAACAGGAAAAATGATTGATAATCAGAAGTAACAAAAATTATTTAATTTATTTTGTTTATTTACCATTAGACGATGATTTGTTTAGTAAAATCTCATAAGATTTTGCACGTAATTTCTTTAAACATAACGAATTATTTTGTGATGAATAAATGTGTTCATTTTTGACAGCTCTTTTATCCAGATAATGCTTGCACAGTTCGGTTACAAGTTTGTATACGTCGTCCTCATCTTCAGACGACATTTTCTTTTTTTTTTATATAATTTTCAATTATTTTATAAAGATTATTGTTATTAATATGTACAAACTAAATATTTGACATTGTTTTTTTTTTATAAGAAACAGGGACTGCAGCATGGTTTAGAGTTCAACTTTGATGTCATAGATGGTGCGGATGATGCTGAGAGAAAAAAATATAGAAGTGAAAATTCTGTCTGATATAAATAAAATTAATTGTATAAAATGATTTAAAAAATTACTAAATATAAACCTATATGTTTTAAATAAAAACATTTAGGTTAAGTGATTAATTGATTAAATTTTTGAATTTTAAATTTGCCGCCATTTTTAACTGTGACATGGTTTTACTTTAAAATTAATAATTATCATTGTGTTATTCCAAAATTAATTAATTATAAGTTTTAGGTTTTTTTTTCTTTTTTTTTTACAGAAGAGTAATTTACATTATTGGTAATTTCTTCTTTTATTAAGAAAAAGGTAAAAGGTTAAAAACGTTTAAAGTTTGAAAAAAAGAGTGAGAAGAATACAAAGGACCGGATGGTCGCCATTGATTAAACATAGACACAGGAACGGTGGATTGACGGAATCATAATACAATACAAGCGTGCTTTTATACTTTATTTCATAGTTTTTGGCTCTTCCGAAATAATCAGAGTATCGTTTTCCTGTCGCCGTATTTTAACTACTGTCAAAGTTTGTCGACAAAAATTCCAACCACAATATTCATCAATAAAAATATGCAATATTGTTTATAATATTCTGCTAATTTATTTACTATTTGTACAAGGTAGTTTATACAAATGAACTTGTCTATGTATGAGGTGAGTAAGCTTCGTGACACATTTAACATTGTTTTTCAGTGGTTCAATTGATTCTTTTTGGAAATAAATTTAAAATACAACTTAACCAATTTCGTTACAACTTATTGTAAACATACCGTTTTACGTAAACTAATAATATTACTCAAATACTAATCCGAAAAGAATCTTATTGTTGATTGTTTATATTATCTTATTAATATGTTTAAATTGTTGATAGTTTATTAATTAATTTATTATAATTAATTTTTTTTTATCTTATCTAAACTGCATTTATGGAAGTAGAAGATAACTGATGTACATTTACAACTATAAACAATTCATATTTTAATTAAAATTAAGATTATTGCTTTTTGTTATTCTATCAAATGATATAATTTTACACTTATTTCCCAATTATAATTGTTGAAAACTAAATTTTTTTGATGGAAGGCATTTTACTAATAACTTTATTTTGAAACATAGGCAGATTGTTTCAATAAGCAATAATAACTTAAATTATGAAAGGGAAAATGTTTATAAATTATTAACAACCTGAGAACATACATACAACAGTAAAATAAAAAATTACGACTGATAATTTAAGGTTATATCTGATATAGCCCTATTATCTTATTATTAACTTTATTAGTTAATCAAATTTATATACTGAGAACATATAATTTAATGAAAAATATATTGCAGATTTTTAAAGACAAATGTCGCTTAAAGTTAATCTGAGAGCAAAATTGAAAGAATCAAGTAAGAAAAGTTGGCCAAAATGTGCGGAGAGCAGGTCTAGTTGATGCAGAGGAGCCTTTTGGTTTTGCTTTTTGGTAGTGAGAACGCTCCGCGTTTGGGGCGTGTAATTCTTGAACGCACAAACGACGTCGACAACAGCGCTGTTCATGAAGCTGAAGTGGCGCACACGGAGACTGGCTCTCTTTTGAGGACGGCGTGGTGCGATCGACTTCGATGAACAATGAACCATTCGGGAAGCGGAAAACGTCAGGCGAAGGTATTGGAAGATAACTATTGGGATTGCAGTGTCTGCACGTACAGAAATTCCGCGGAAGCTTTCAAGTGCCTCATGTGTGACGTCCGCAAAGGAACTTCCACGCGGAAACCCCGCATTAATCCGCAATTGGTGGCGCAACAAGTTGGTCTTCTTAGTTGATTCAGCATGCATTTTGTATTTAAAAAAAATATATTTATTCAAATTGTAAATTTTTTCTTTCAGGTTGCTCAGCAACAATACGTACCGTTACTTAAGCCAGGTAAAAAGGAAAGTAGTAGCGGAGGTAGTGCAAGTGGAACTGGCAAAGAAAAGGAGAGAAAACTGGATAAGCCCAGGCGTAAGAGTAGACATCCACCACGACTCAAGAACATTGATCGCAGCACAGCGCAAAGCAACGAGGTCACCGTCAACAATGTCACCGTCGTTATCACGGAATACAAGCCCAAAGCCAAGAAAAACTCCGATCAGTCAGGACTTTCAAGTAGTGCGTCCTCTGAAAACGGTAGTCAACATGACTCCAATCGCGAAGATTCGCGAAGTTTAGATATTGGTACTGATGTTTAATATCAATCGTCAATGCAGAAATCATAGTTAAATAAAATAAATGTGTACGAAACATTTGAAAAAATGTTATGAATAAGATCTTTCTGCAATAAAATAATGTAAAAATGCATCCCAATCAAAACATGTTATTAAAATATAGTTAAAATGAAAATGAAAAAGTATGCGTAAAAATAAAGTTGGTGAATTAACTGACTTACATTTAGATAAAAATATTAATACAAAAATCAGACGAAAAGGAAAACTTTCTTTAATAATTTTATTGAACTGTTCTTTATGAAGAATCTTGTTTATATGAAATTACAAAATTATGATAGAAAAGTAATTCCTTTTAATTAAATTGTTAAAATTACTTTACACAAAGAGAAATTGAAATTTCATATAATATATATATATATATATTATTTTATTGCAGAATATTATTTATAAAGTAAATAAGCTCAAAACAATGAAAAGAGCATTTCGGGTCACTGCCAATTTCTCCAAAATTATTAATGTTGTAATAAAAATATTTAAAAAGCAAATGAACGAAATAAATATTACAATAATTGAAATTCATTTAAAAGAATATTAGTTTTAATTTATTTATTGTTTATAAATTAATCGATGTTATTTTAATAAAAAAAACTAGTTTATCTATTTTATATTTATTATTTTATAATGAAAATGATTGTCGATTTCAGGAATGTAATAATTTCGGTGTATAAAACTCAAATGTTTTGAAGAATAGAATTAATTAACAAATTTTTCAATTAATATTATCAACATTTATTGTACAAAAAATGAAAAGATTCAAATAGAATAATTAGCAAAGTTTTTTACGAAATATTGATTGGGCGTATGCTGAATTATGATGGATGGAAAAGTTGCTCATGTAAATTGAGACTTTTTAATCAATTTTTATGTCGATTTAGTAAAGTCTCAACGAGTTTCGTGTATGTAAGATAGTATAATTGAAATGTAATTATAAACTTTGTAAATGCATACCCAAACAAATCTCTATATTAAGTATCGAATTTAACTCAAAAAATATAAAGATATGGCAAACAAATTTTGAAAATAGATTTTTTGTATTAAAATATTTATAAATATCACCATAATAAATAGTGAAATTATGTTTAACTTTTATTTGTACTTATAAATCAATTCATTATTTTATTAAATTCAATATTTAAATAGAGATGATTTATTGATATTGATGTATTTAATTAATTGAATTGATTGAATGTGTGTTTGTATGTGGAAAAATTATTTAGATATATTAAACTATTATATAATTTAATTCTTGTACTTAGAATTATATTTGTATATATGGTTTGGCAATTGATGTAACAAAACGTCATCAATTTGTAATCAATAATTTCTTTTATTGTTTTGTATCTTGAATAATAATTAAAAAAACGTGTAATTCAATTGTTTTTTTTTTAATTAAACATTCCTGATAAACATTTTAAGGGAAAAATACTTATCTTCAAATAAATAAATTATTTTTAGTGATAAATTAATTAATTTAAAGAAATTATTTTTCAAAACAATTCTGTGGCTTCCGGTAATAACAAGGTAAGTGAAATTTAAAAAAGAAATGAAATTTAGTTTTCTCTTAAGTGTGTTAACTTAATCTATTCTTAACATATTATGGTAAATTTATAAGAAATCTCTAAAATTAAGTATTTTCTAGTGATTACGATCAAATTTGTTACAATATGATGAAGTATAATTTATTAAACATACTTAAGAGAAAACTAAATTTCGTTTCTTTTTTAAATTTCACTTACCTTGTTATTACCGGAAGCCACGGAACTTATACAACATTTGATATAAAAATTTTACAGTTCATTAAATTTTTAGAAGTATATTATTATTTTTAAATATAAAGTAGTATTACATTGGAAAATTGAATTTAACTTAATTCATACGAGGCAAGCCTGACTCGTGGCGCCATCACTATCCAAAACAAAAACGACGTGAAAGTTTATAACGCGCACATTTGTGCTTTTTGAGAAGTCAATAAATTTTATTTAAAATAAATCATAAAGGATACGCAAAAGTAATAAAAAATATTAAAAATGACAGTAAGTATATTTTTATACGTTATTTTTTAGTAAATAACGAAATAAACTTTGGCTTTTTGTTGTTATTCTATAAATCATTATTCGAATTTATGTATACATTTTTTATTATATTTCACGTATTTTATTGAGTTTTTTTTTATGCTAATATAGATTTCTTATAGTTTTTTAAAATTGTTGTTGTTGTTTTTTTTTTATTTCATCATTAAAATGTATAAATATATTTTCTATAAACAATAATGTATCGATCAAACATCCCGGCATAACCTCAAATCAAGAATATTTATAGACATTTAAAAACAGCAATATTTTTGTTTTTATAAATTAGTTTTGGACAATAAACTTTAATTACGTATATAATAACTTATTCCTTGTTATTATAAATTGAGTTTGAGGTCAGTCTTTGAAATTATGTATAATGTTGTGACATGCATTTCCACGTGAGATTTAAACGTGCGAAACTGATTGTTAATTTATGTATGTCTTTTTTGATAAACAAACATTTTATTTTAATTTAATATTTTAGGTTATTCATATAGTGTAGTTAAAATTTTGTTAATTTAAAATATGACTATTATTGACAAAAATGAGCTCTTTTTTGAAATAGGTTTATTTTAATAAAAACAAATTATTGAATTGACATTACGTTTTTTTAATGATTTTAGGCAGCAATGGCAGCAAAAGTGCAGGAAGTGCGGGAGATTACAAGGATAGAGCGTATCGGTGCTCATTCTCATATTCGGGGCTTGGGATTAAGCGACAGTTTAGAACCCAGAGATGTAAGATTGAACATTAATTTCTTAAATAGTTTAAATAAAACTAATACAAAATATTTATAAAAAGAAAAAAAAATAAAATAAAAATAAATTTAATTATTTATTTATAGACCCAATTTACAAATAAAAAATCATAAATACTATGAAAACTGGTTATCTTACATATAACCCTATCGTCTTGATATTAACTCAAAAAGTTGATATATTTCATATAAATTCTTATTTTAGGTATCTCAAGGAATGGTTGGACAAATGAATGCTCGTAAAGCTATTGGCATAGTTCTTGAAATGATCAAAGAAGGTAAAATCGCTGGCAGAGGAATTCTTCTAGCCGGTCAACCTGGTACTGGAAAAACAGCTATCGCCATGGGTTTAGCTCAGTCTTTGGGCAAAGATACTCCGTTCACTTCTATGGCTGGCTCTGAAATTTATTCTTTAGAAATGAGCAAAACTGAAGCTTTAACACAAGCTATTCGCAAATCAATTGGCGTTAGAATTAAGGAAGAGACAGAAATTATAGAAGGTGAAGTTGTGGAGATTCAAGTGGACAGACCAGCGACAGGAATGGGTGCCAAAATTGGCAAACTCACATTGAAAACCACGGAGATGGAGACTATTTATGATTTGGGAAACAAAATGATTGATTCTTTGATGAAAGAAAGGGTAAACATTTGATCAAGAAAAAATTAACATTTATTCATTATGAAAATTATATTAATTTGTAATTTTACATTTTAAGGTGCAAGCTGGTGATGTGATAACAATTGACAAGGCAACTGGAAAAATTAACAGATTAGGTCGTTCATTCACTCGGGCCCGTGACTACGATGCTACTGGAGCTCAAACCAGATTCGTCCAGTGTCCAGAAGGAGAGCTACAAAAACGAAAAGAAGTTGTTCACACTGTGAGTTTACATGAAGTGGACGTGATTAACAGCAGAACCCATGGTTTTCTGGCACTCTTTTCCGGTGACACTGGTGAAATTAAATCCGAAGTCCGTGAGCAGATCAATGCCAAGGTTGCCGAATGGAGGGAGGAGGGCAAGGCTGAAATTATTCCTGGTGTACTGTTTATTGACGAAGTTCACATGTTGGACATTGAGTGCTTTTCTTTCTTGAATAGAGCTTTGGAGAATGAGATGGCGCCAGTTGTTATCATGGCAACTAATAGAGGTAAAAATTGAACTTTTATTGTATTCATTTGAAAAGAATTCATGTTTTTACAAACTTTAAATTACTTTACAGGTATTACAAGAATTAGAGGAACAAATTATGTCAGTCCACATGGGATTCCGATTGATTTGCTTGACCGAATGATAACTATACCTACCAGCCCTTATCAAGAAAAAGAGTTAAAGGAGATACTTAAAATTCGGTGTGAGGAAGAAGATTGTGAAATGGCAGATGATGCTTTGACGGTGCTCACTCGTATCGCCCTGGAAACATCCTTACGATATGCCATTCAGTTAATTACCACTGCCTCGCTTGCTAGTCGCAAGAGAAAAAGCACCGAGGTAAGTGAAAGTATAGAATAAAAACATGCCTAATGTGCGTGCGTAATTCTATTGTGTATTGTGCGAAAATTTGTATACAACTAATTTTGTTCTTGCTTTTTTAGATTACTATTGACGATGTAAAACGTGTCTACTCTCTCTTTATTGATGAAAATAGGTCAACGCAATTTTTGAAAGAGTATCAAAGTGATTTCATGTTCAATGAAACGAGTAAGTTTTAATTATTAATTGAATTATTAAATTTCTACCTTTTAATTAAAAACTTTTATTTTATTTTATTTTTTTTGTTCAAGTAATATGATTTATGATTAATTTTTAATTCATACTTTTTTAGATGACCAATCAATGGACACATCGTAAAGACAACATTCCAATGTGGTTTTAGTTTTAAGGTATTTTATGTAACATTAACAAAAGTTTACATTCAACTGAAATTCTTGAAGAATGTTAAAAGATAAATTTAAATTATAAACTCAAGTTTTTTTTTCTTTCTATTTTGAGATATAAAAAGGAAGCTTAATAAAAAATATCAACAAATTGTAATAAATATTTTTATTTCTTGCAATTTTTTAACAACACATTCATGTATCTATAAAATATGTTACAGCTTTAACGTTGGTCATAAAATTAATATAATAATAATTAACAAATTTGTACATTTTTAAAGATTTTTTAGTATCTTATAGTTTTTAGCACTTGTTTTAATTTAAATAAAACTTTGAATAAAATTTTATTTTACTTTGATTTACAATTTTCATAATTCGCATTAATAATTTGTAACGTTATTGTCAATATTACTTTCAGTATAATTAAAATAATATAATTTTATGATTCTACAAGCTAATACTAATTACTAATTTTGTTTGGCATAGTGAATCGTTAAGATTATAAAACGAGGTCAATGTGAAGTGGTAAGA
>JABFPM010001273.1:0-21261 GCA_022817325.1 Idris sp. 1 HC-2018 | reverse complement strand
AATTTTTTCAATTTTTCTTTGTACATAAAAACTATACAAATTTTAATTGTTAAATTTTTTCAAATTTTGAAGAAATATCAACTTCAAACAAAATAATTTTTAAATTTTGTAAATTTAGAAACATTTGTAATTTGTTGAAAAAGTTTTTACATTTGAAAAATCATGAACTTACTTAAATATTCGAAAATACAGTTAAAGAAATAACTGAATTTGGACACAATTTTAAAAATACATAAAGAATCTTTAAAGCATCTTTTAAGAAATCTATGTGGATTCTTTAAAGAAATCATTAACAATTTCTTTAAAGATTTTTACAGCAAAGATCGGTGTTTTGTGAAATTCTAATTTATTGATTGGACGGTAGATACGTGCTTGCGGTGTCGAAATTTATTTTGTTATTACTTGAAGTTCTGATACTTCTGATCAGTATCAAAATGTCTGTCTCCATGTTCAAACGTGTATGGCAGTCAAACATTGATGAAAAATAAAAACAATATTTTAGATCTGAAAATATTTTATAGTGAAGAATTTAAAAAACAAACAAACAAATTGAGTGAGTAAAATTGAGAATTAATACGATAAAAAAGTGTGACTGGGGTACATTTGTTACCCAGTCTGTGCTTTACGAATAGTTTTTATCATAATCAATTGATTTTAATTTGTTGATTAAAAGTAATATTTTTTAATTTGACAACAATTACTTTAAAGAATACGAACACTCATTAAAATGATTTTTTCTTCCAATTTATATGCAGATGAAGAATTTTTTGGAAAAAATGAAACCTCTATATAATTAGCATTAATGAAACTTCGAAAACTGCATGTTTTAAGACTAAAACTTATAGTCCTTCTTTTCGTTTTAATTATATATTATGTACATTAAAACGAATCTCCAAAAAATCTATTATATGTTTTTGGATACCTCCAAAACATACACTATATTTTTTCTACAAATAAAATCTTGATTAAACTTTACAAAAAAAATGTGAAATCATGTAATTTATTATATTAAAAAATTACAATTTGTCTACTTATTTAAAAACAAATTATCAAAAGTTGAGCTCGATAAAAACTTCTACGATTATACCAAAAACATTTGAAGAAAAAGATACACAAGCCTAGGCGCTCGTCCTGCTACAAGATATTAATATTTGAACAAAAAACAGTAATTATAATTGTTATTGTATATACAAAAATTATTTGCAAAATTAAAATTCTAATAAAAATCTTTCAAGTCAAAGACATTTTCATAAATTTTTCATTACTATTTTACAACTATAAATACCTATAAATAACTCAACATTATTAATTGAAATAATAGTTATAATAGCCGACAAAATGTATACCTTAAAAAATTAGAAATATTTTTAAGATTTAATAACTTTATTACAACAAATCAGAATAACAAAGTGAATATGAACTTCTTCTAAACAAAAATTAAACTTTCCATTACTGTAATGTTCAATTTTTACATGAAAAAGTTATTAACAAGACAGATATGAACATCTTTTTTAATTCTTATACAACTGATCATTAACTTTATGTATACATGTTTTAGATTCTTTTTTGCAAGAAATACAAAATTACCTAAATAGATATTACTTTATAAAATTAATCTTAAAATTCAAATCAACTAACAACATATCCTACTCGATCCCTAGGTATCAGCCTCAATTCAGATCCATGTTTCAAGAAAACGTTTCCTGCAAAAAAATGTAATAAATAAATTATACAAACTTATCAACTGATTATTTTATTCAAAACAAAAAACATTTTTTCAGAACCATACCTGCTGTTTGCTGAGGATTTATCCCAATTCCATCATCTGTAATAATAGCTGACGTTGCAGCTGCAACTTTGAATTCTTCAGCAGCAAATTTTAGCACTGCTGTAAATGGAGTATTTTCAGGCACACTTAATCTGCAACATAAGAAAGAAGCATAACATTTTTGTCAGCATATATAAAACTGATTTCTGATTGTATTGATCTTTTATTAATGTAAAAACTTTATTTTTAATCAATAAACTTTTTAATTTAATTTTCATTGTCTACTTTTTTTAAATTGAAATAAATGGAAAGGTTTCATTTTTTAAATTAAACTCAAACCAAAACATATTTAAAACCTCTAGTTTTATTAACACAATTAAAGTACAAAGTTAAAATTGAATCACAGTTTCAATACAAAAAACCAAAATCATCATTAAGAAAAAATTAATGCCAAATACAATCAATTTCAATTTGTTCCCAAATCGAATCGCTTCCTTCAAGCTTTTTCCGCACTTGAATAGTTTCAAGTACAATGTCTCGCATTTTGTCTGACCCAGTCAGCAGAGCTTTGAAAATTTGCATCAACTGTCTGTACCCAATGTCCACATCCGAGACCCAAAACCTTTCAGCCTTCCACATTTTGCCACAAAAATGACTCGTACAGTCTATCAGCGAGTTACGAAAATTCACATCCAAGTCTGCCACTTTGGATATCAATTTCGTTTCAATATCAGCCAGGTCGTGAACAAAAGGTACGTCCTGTTGATTCAAATTTTGCGTCAGACAGTTTATAATGACTTTTCGCGCGTTTTCACAGTCAGTCTTGCCTGCCATCGACATCAGAGTTGAAATTTCCCCCTGACTCAGCATATTCTGACACAATTTTGCAATCTTTTTTCGCTTTCCCATTTGAACATTTCTCTCCCACAAGTACAAGAGCACTTCTCTGTCCAAATCGGAAAACGAAACTTTGAGTTCTTTGAGAGCCTGCAGAATTGCATTTGAGGTAAAAGAATCTTGCAAAATTTCTGACAGACATTTTGTCAGTCTCTCACGACCCAGTTTCAATACATAAATGTCGATGAGACTTTTGATCAGATTTTTCGGAATGTCAGTGTTTTTGAGACAAACTCTGAGCAGCTCGTCGCAGAGGGTTTTGAGAAAATCGGAGGTATAGTTGTGGAGCTTTTTGTGGTTTCGCAGCCACGTGTTCACCACATCCAGGCAGACCTCGATATTGGCAGACTCCGCGTGGGACAAAGCTTTTTCGATGAAAAAGCAACAGTCGAAGATGATTTTCATTTTTTCGGTGGAATTCAAGTGATTGGCAAGGTTCTTTTGTTTTATTGTTTGGAAATAAAAGTTGAGGCAATTGATGACGTCGGTGTAACCCATTTTGTGAGAAAATAATAAGTGTTTTTTTGTTTAACTTACACTTTGAATGGCAATTTCGGATCGGATGTGAGAGTAATTTTGAAAGTTACTTTTGACCTGAAATGTATAAAGTACTGTTAGTTGGGTATATAATTATATTTATTTTTATATATATAAATACACAAAACAAAAATTGCTCCAAAATTAATATTCAATAAATCTTGTTTTTTTCAAGATTATTATTTTTAATTTTGTTTTTTAAAGTATAAGAAACAAACATATGTTTAATATGACAACAAAGTGTACGAAAACATTTGCTAAAAAGTTTTCGTTTTAAAAATAATGTGTATAAATATTTTGTGTAGTTGTGATAAGAAAGCGAAAATTTGTTTTAATTTTACTTACGCCATTGTTTTGCAATGAAATGCTTGAAAATCAACAGATGTCAATAATGTAAACTTGAAAAGTAAAAGCTAACCTCCGAATTATAATCCGCTTTCCGGAGGTCGAATCGACAAGTTGCATTTGACGTATCAGATTCGTTCCGCTCGTTCCCCAATTTAGAACAGAAATCATAATAAAATAATTTCTCAAAAGAATTCAGAGAAATTTTGTAAATCAAATGAATTAAGCTCTTACAATATTTGTTTTAGTAAATGTTACATAACAATTTAATAAATATTTAATTTTTATTGGCATAACGATGTTCCATGTTCCACGTTTCTGTTTAATTATGCTCTATTCTGTTAATTCCTTCCTTTAATCTAAACACGTTGTTTCAAGTACAAGTTTCAAGTTAGTCTGAATCGTGGTATTTAATTTAAGGTAATAATTTTTTTCTATTTATTATGGTGATTTTTTTTATTTTAATTCAAAGTCACTTTTTTATTTAATACTTTTGTTTGAAATCATGAAATATAGTTGAATTGTCAGTTTGAACATTGCTTTATATTTTGAGGTTATCTACAAAAGTCAACATAAGTATATTTGTTTTTATTATAAGTATTATCAATTTTAACTTGCAAAAAGTAAATGAAATTATTTTTATATAAAGTTTATTGGTTATAAAATATCAATTACACAAAATTGGTAAACAAATTAGTTTTGTGAAAAATATTTATTTAGTCATTCAGTATTTATATCAATATTTGGTATTTTTATCATTTTGTAATTTATATTAATTTCTTAAATCCATTGTTAATAACTTATTTACTATAAATATAACGTTTTAATTACATATTATTATGCAATTTATAAAAAAAGTATACATTTTTACATCTGTTTAATACAGGTTTAAGTTTCATATTTTTAGTGATAATTGATTTACGCGACTTACATTTTAAATTCAAAAACTAAATTATCTAAGATTATAAGAATTGATAATATTTATTAATTATATTTTTCAGATTAAATTAGTTTTTCTCATAATTTCACAGTGCGAAATTGGCTATTTTTTTAAATGCTCTTTAACATTTTATATTAACAATCGCCACGTTAGTTTTTTTCCAGATTATAATGTTACAACCCCCAGGTGGAGGCAATCTTGTTTATTTGTTTAAAATTTATATATTGAACGATATTATCATTTTCTCGTCTAAGATGATATTTATAAATAATCTAGGAGTAAAAATTAAAAAAAAAAATTAAGTAAATATTTGGAATAATTTTAAATTTCTTTAGTCCTCTGTTTTAGTTACTGTAAAAAAACTTATAATAATAAGAATAAAAATGATATTGTTGAATATATATTTCACAAAAATACACAAGACATTCAGTTCTGAAATAATTATGTCAATTTTATGCTAAGGGGATGATTTTAAAATTTTATTTCCTCCTAGATGTTGTAATATGAAAATCTGAAAAATTAACATGCACAAAAAAGTATCCTATTTAAACCAATGTAGATATTTTGTTGAAAAAACATTTCTTTTATCTCTTAAGAAATTTGTAAGACCAAAATCCATATACTCTCAAGTTTTCATAAATTTATCTTATTTATTTCTGTTACCTGAAAATATCATCTCAATCTATTTTCTTGAAAACTTTTCCTGAAAAATGACTGAAATGTTGTTTCTTTTTCAGTCGAAAACTCCGAACCCGCCACTATGCCGCAGAACGAGTACATGGACCGGCACCGTAAGCTCCACGGTCGCCGTCTCGACTACGAGGAGCGTAAAAGAAAGCGCGAGGCCCGCGCGCCCCACAAGTTGTCCGAAAAGGCGCGCAAACTGCGCGGCTTCAAGGCCAAACTCTTCAACAAGCAGCGCCGCAACGAGAAGATCCAAATGAAAAAGAAGATTAAGGCGCACGAGGAGAAGGCCGGCAAACAAAAAGTAAAAGAAGCGCCAGAAGGCGCTCTCCCCGTGTACCTGTTGGATCGCGAGCAGACCTCCCGGGCGAAGGTACTCTCCAACATGATCAAACAAAAGCGCAAAGAAAAAGCTGGCAAATGGGACGTGCCGATACCCAAAGTCAGGGCCCAGTCAGACGCGGAAGTGTTCCGAGTTTTGAAAACTGGCAAGACCAGACGCAAGGCCTGGAAGAGGATGGTCACCAAGGTCACCTTCGTCGGGGAAACTTTCACGAGAAAACCGCCGAAGTTCGAGAGGTTCATCCGACCGATGGCGCTGCGGTTCAAGAAGGCCCACGTCACACACCCGGAGCTGAAGGCCACGTTTTGTTTGCCAATTATTGGGGTAAGGAGGAACCCCAGCTCGGCGATGTACACCAGTTTGGGAGTCATCACGAAGGGTACGGTCATCGAGGTGAACATCTCAGAGCTGGGTCTGGTCACGCAATCGGGCAAAGTCGTCTGGGGAAAGTACGCCCAGGTGACGAACAATCCGGAGTTGGATGGCTGTATAAATGCGGTTCTTTTAGTTTAAGGACATTTAGGTTTAAGGAGTTTGTAAATATTTGTGAGTTAAGAAGATGTAACTTGTAATTGAATAAAATTTTAAATTTGCTGACGATGTGTAAATAACTAATAAATGATTATGTTTATTGCAGTAAATGAATATTTATTTAAATTATATTAGAATAATATTTATTAAATATTAAAAAAACGATGTTTAAACATTGGATGAATAATGAAATAATTTTATATCAACTTTGATTCAATATTATATACACATTTAGATAGAATATCGTTTGAATGTTGCATCAATCTTGATGTAATATTAACGTTGAATATTGATATAACATATACTGAAGGGACAATCGGCTGTTAATTCAAAAATTTGTTGAAAAAATGCAAGTATATTTGAGGAAATAAAAAAAAATTATAAATACGAAAATTATGAAAATTTTGAAAGTTTATATAAATTTAAAATCTTATGAAAAAATTCAAAAAATGTGGAGAATTAGAATTTTCTAAAAAATATAACTATCTTGATGGTGCCAATATCCATGGTGTCAATCTGAATGCCGTAAACATATTTCACATACGTTAAGATTAGAAAATTATCAATTTGTGAGAATGGCAGAGGTTATCTCACTTGAGAGCATGAACAGCCACTTCTTTCGCCCCTGATGTTTTGCTCATTTGGTGGGAGTAGCCTCTGCCGCCCTCACTAGTCAAGTAATATGCTATTTTCAAACCGCAGAGCGTTAAAACGATTATATAATTTATTATAACTTTGTTTGCTTTTTCCGGAGTGCTTCAAAAAACATAATCCTTTATCCACTAAACAATGTTGTTATTATTATCGTCACTATTTGACAGTCGTAGATTTCCCGCATATTGTGATTAATGTAAAGTTAATAAATACGTCGTCTGGTGCACACTTTTTCGGTGCTTAACAGGCGGAACAGTTTTTCGTTACATATTCTATTCGCCATGCAACATCAATCGTTCGTCTTTTTCGATGATTATCGCGGTCATCAGTTCTTTCTTTACCTGTAATTTTTTTTTATTACTCTTAACATGAAATTCTATAACCTACAATTTCAAGCAGTTTGAATCTGAAAACAAAAACAAAACGTATTGTTTTTCAAAATTCAAGTATTATCTACTAGAAAATCAGAAAATAATTTACATTCATTTAACAATATCGTTTGGCAAAAATATCATTAAGCGTTGGGCAATTTTTGTTCTCTATTTTATCAATGTTTCTAAACATTGAAACTTTAATGAAGCAATAATAAACGATTTTAGGAAAAGCCTGGGACTTGATTATTTGAATTAGGAAATTTTTAAGACATTAAATGTAGAAAAAAAATAGTATATTACTTGATAAGTGAGGGCGGCAGAGGTTTCTCCCACCAAGTGTGCAAATGGTAGAACTTAAACTTCTTTTATTATGCTTTTTTTTGGTAAATAAAATTTTTCGCTTTAAAGATTCCTAGATGAATTTTTTTAGTTAGTTTTGTTAGTTTGAAAAGTGTCCTATTAAAAATACTATTTTGAGAAAATTATAAAGTATACGTATGAAGAAAACATCTTGTTTTGAGTTTGTATTCATAAGTGAAATTTTTATAATCGAAAGGTTTTCATATAACTATTGTTTGGGAATTTTGTAAGTTTGGAAGGTGAATACTTTAACCCTTTCAGTACTTTAACCCTTCACTCTGAGCGTGCCACCTTTTGAAATTGTAATTTCTCGCGACTAACTTAATACAGGGTGTCCACCCGGCGGGAAATGCGGGAAAAGCGGGAATTATACTTGGATTCGTTTAACACATGAAAAAGACGAGAAATATGCTATGAAAAATATTTCAATGCGGGAATTTGTTAAAAATAATTAATGTTTGTAGAACAAAAAATTTCTTGCAAACAATTTATTATTTAAAATTAATTTGTATTTTTATAACTGTAATAATAAATTTGTTTTCAATATTTCGTAAAATTTCTTCAAATTTAACCATGGAAACGTGGTTTTAGTTACGAAAATTTTTTATATTGTTGTGTTGGCTAACAATGTTATGCCCTAGAAAAAAGTGTTTGTTTTGATTCGAGATTTTTCGAAGTTTAATTTTTATATTATTGTATTGACTAATAATGTTATGTCTTAGAAAAAAGTGTTTCTTTTAATTCGGATTTTTTTCAAGTTTAATTGTAATAAAGTAAGTATATATGTATAATTATATTTTTGTAAGTTTTATTTATATCTCTTTTACTTATATTAAAATTCAACTATACTAATTTTAATCAGATATGTTTAAAATATTTAAATGTTTTCATTTAATATTGTCTATAGACAAACAGAAAAATGTCACAGAGAGGGAAAACAAAATTCTCGGAACTTTGGACAACAAAATATCCATGGGCAACACATCATCCCACAGACAGTTATTCTGCTAAATGTAACACATGTAAAGTGTACATAAATGTCATGACAATGGGACAATCAGCTTTATCAAGTCATGCTGGTGGAAAGAAACATAAAGAACGCCAACTCCTACAAGATTGAAATTCGATTAATGCAAAATCCGGTAACTTATTACACTTATGTTTTTATTTTTATTAATTTTAGATCTTTTAGCAATTGTAGTGTAATTAATTTTACTTTGTAGATTTTTATTTATTACACACATATTATTATTATTATTTTCAAAATGACACTAAAATTTATTGTTTCCTATAATAGTAAATATAATAAAATAAGCATAAATTCAAATAATATTAAAAAAATAAAATAATTATATATTTTTAGATCAAGCACTTGCTAATTCTTCATCAAAAAAACCTGAGACTTCGTCAAATTTGAGTGTAGCCGTATATGCAAAAAATTTACCAGGTCCATCAAATAATTCAACGAATGAAGAATTTCCAAACCGTAAAATGAATTTTCAAAATTCAATCAATTCATTTGTAATAAAAGATGAAGTGACTAAAGCCGAAATTTTGTGGTGTCTGCAGGCTGTTATGGAACATAAGTCTTTTCGAGAAGCAAAAAATGATGTTACTACGATAAAAAAAATGTTACCGACATGTGAAGTTGCACAAAAAATGGAACTTGGGAACTAAGATTAGATATGTAGTAACTTTCGGTCTTAGTCACTTTTTTGTTTTGGAGCTATCAAAAATTATTAACCAGGCTGACTATTTTGTGGTCGGATTCGACGAGAGTTTTAATAAAATTTCAAAATCTCAACAAATGGACATAATGATTAAATTTTGGAGTTTTAAAACTAATGAAGTCAAATCACGATATTTAACATCGGTTTTTCTGCAAAGCTGCAAGGCCGAAGATTTATTTCAAGGATTGACGCAAGCGCTTGAAGATTTTAAATTGAACAAAATTTTGCAAATCTCAATGGACGGTCCAGCTGTAAATTTCAAGTTACTTAAACTGTTGAAGAAAGATCTGCGTCCTGAATCAGATGACCCTCAATTTCTGGAACTTGGCTCTTGTGGAATGCACACTGTAAATGTTGCTTTTAAAACAGGCATGCAAAAAACTGGATGGTCACTGAATGCTTTTTTGCGTGCTTTGTTCAATCGTTTTGCATTTTCACCTGCACGAAGAGGAGATTTCACGACTATCACTGGCTGCGATAAATTTCTCTTGTCATTTTGCGGAACAAGGTGGCTAGAAAATGGTCCTGCGGTAAAGATAGCCTTGTTGTTTATGCCACATTTACAAAAATATATGGAAGTTGTTCAAAAGCGACCAATTCGAGAACAGCCATCTTGCGATAGTTTCAAAACTGTTCAAAAAGCTTTACAAGATAATCTTATCTTAGCAAAACTGGCTTTTTTTGAAACGTTTTGCGAGGATACTAAGCCTTTCCTGACAGAATTCCAAACAGACAAGCCTTGTGCTCCATTTTTGTACTCTTCTTTATATCAGCTTCTTAATCATGTTTTGAGCAGAATATAGAAGAAAAAATTTTGACCACCACACTTTTGATAAAAGTTGGATATAATGATAAGAAAAATCATTTACCAATAAAAGAAATAAATATTGGATTTAGTACAACAAATGCTCTAAGCAAATGCAAAAACCTCGTAGGAAAGGATGTTTTGTACTTCCGTGACGACTGCAAAAAATGTATTCTTGCGTTTGTCGATAAAGTTTGGGAAAAATCTCCATTAAAATACCCACTTACGAAAAGTTTAACATGCTTGAACCCAGAATCTATTTCTTCTGATATTAATGTTGCAAAAAAAATGAACGACACTCTTGAAATTGTAATAAAAAACAACTTAATAGCTCCTACAATCGCAGACAAGATTATAAAAGAATATAAAACCCTCATTGGCAAAAAAAAGGTAAAAAGTCAAATGGCTCAATTTTTTAGGAAAACTACTCGTCTAGATCATTTTTGGATGCAACTTCTTCAAGGATCTAAAAATTACGACAATTTAAAAAAGTTTGTCCAGATGCTTCTAATATTGTCTCATGGCAATGCGTTCCTTGAAATAGGTTTTTCTATTAATAAAGAGTGCATAATAGAAAATCAAAAGGAGCGTTCATTAATTGCACAACGTCAAGTATATGACTCTGTTAAGGATTGTGGTGGAATTGAAAATTTAGAAATTTCTAAAGCAATGATTCTCGCAGTCAGAAATTCGAGTAACAGGTACAAAGAAGCACTTCGTGATAAACAAAAATTAGATAAAGATATGGAATTAAGACAAAAAGAGCAGAAAGAAAGAGAACGAGAAATCAAAGAATTGGAAAAGAAAAAACGCGAATTAGATGCAAGTAGGGAAAGGATCTTAGAAGAATTAAAGAAAAGAAGAATAATTTCAAATAAAAAATGTATTTATATAAAGATTATATATGTTAATATATATTTTATATGTATTTATGTTTAAAATTTTATGTACCCTTTAATACATTTTATATGAAAAATGTGTTTAATATTTATTTAACACTTATAAACTATGTTTAATATTAATTATATCATATTAAAATTACGGGAATTGGGCGGGAAAATGGCGGGAATTATACGGGAATTTTTTTTTTGAAATTTAGTAGACACCCTGATAATTGAACGCCCGGATTCAATAACCGGTCGAGCGATCGAAATCCCAAACTTCACTTTTACAGATTGAGGGAAAATCATAAAAAATAAAAGTTGGTCAAATCGTTTTTTAAAAAATACCATCTTATAGAGCATTAAAAAATATATCTTTTTCTCATTTAAATTTTTTTCCGATGTGTTGTTTTTTAGAAAAAAAATAAAAACCGATCATTTGTGTCATTTTTTTGTGCGCAAAATTCAATGTTTTTTTATATTAAACTCGCGATATCTCATCGAAATCTCAACCAAAATGCTTTTTATTTATTGCGTTCTCTTCAGGATACAGTAGCGATCATTTACCTGTAATGAAAAATAAAAGAAAATTTAATTTGTTAATGATAATTTAGTGTAAACTATGAAACCTGTTTTTTAACTTTTGGTTGAAAAAAGTGAGTGACGAAAGTTTATGTATGGAAAACTTTAAGCGACAAAGTTGTTCATAAATAAACAAAGAAGTTTTTTGAAAAGTTTCAGATTAATTGGTTTGAAACTGTCCAAGATATAGCGATATCGACAAAGCAAAAATTTTCTCGCGCGCCATAACCTGTACGCCATCCATAACACAAAGATAGGCATCAATACAAAAACGAAATTATCATAATTTTTATCAATGTTTTGATTAATATTAAATAAATAGCATTATTTATCATAAAAAAATTAATAAAAAACAATAAAACAATCAATTGTTATTATAAATAATAATTTATTATTTTAATTTATAATAAACTATTTTTAAGCACAAAATTATTGTTAATTCACTTTTATTACATTATTATACATTGTGCAACAATAAATAATCTTATATTTATATTTTAAATATTTTGAACAATGTAGAGATCTTTGTATTAAATCACATTAAATGCTTTTTTCGGTTATGCAAACTAACTAAAATTATATAATATATAAAATTCAAGTTTACCAAGTATGTGTCTACGAGTCAACATATAAGTGCACTACTTTTTTGTTTTTATGTTAACTTGCTTAAAAAATTCGTTAAAAAATTGTTTTCCGTTTGGACTCAAGTACTTAAATACAGATTCAACATCTTTTTCTTTTCGGCCGTGATACTTACCGATTCTGACTTAGGTGATTCTTTTAAATCTTGAAGTGACATTGAAGGCTTTATCAAATAATTAACAGGCTTTTTATCATAGCCCTCGAAAACATCTACCTGACCGTTGGGGTAATAGTTAATTTTTGACGCCTAATTCATCGACTTTAACCATGATGAATGGAGGATATTTTGGTGAATCATTTTTAAATATTCCTCTTTAGTTTCAATAATTTCGCAGTTTTTTTTCATTTTTCCATACGTCCCAAAATTGCGATCACATTGGCAATATGAGTGCTCTCTGACAGGAAAAAGATGTTGAATTTCTAATTGAAAGTGTGTGGAAAGCAAAGATAAACATTTCAAAACGAAATAATTTTTATTTTGCCCGCCACATGAGTCGGAGAATAGATAGATTTTATTGTAACATCTTAATTTTAATTCTTCTTCAATCAAGTGCAAAAGTAAATTACAAACAGTATTTTCTCCTTTCTTTATAGAACCTTCCATAAATGTATACATATAACTCCTATCATCATCCCCAAAAATATGTATATTAAAAATATGCATCCACAATAAACGTTTGTAAAACTGTTCGGACACGGGTAGTTTTGGTAAAGGAATATTTTGTCCAAAGTCTAATTCACAATGTAAAATATTTTTTTCTAATAACATGCTGTCTTTCAAATGCTTATGCAGATTAACATTTTTTATATGCAGTTCAAAGTTGTCTCTTTCGTCGGGTTTATTTTCATTTAAAAAACAAAAATCGCATACATCATTTCGAGGTCTTGAAAACGAGAATGGAACATAGTGGTTAAAATATTTACTGTATGTTGACTCATCAAAAGGTGCATTTAAATCTCCTGTAGCAGCTGAGTAATATTCTAAGAACATTTTATAAAGTTTTGTGAGAGTCAAGTCTGGATGGTCAAAATACTGTAAAGTAGTGTCTTCGCCGTCATAATGTGACTCTGAATGTGGAATTGACTCACAATGTTGTTGAATTAATTTTTTAACTCATCTGTCAACTTGACAACTTGATTCTCATGTTTACCACGATTATCGTTCAAAGTAACGTTGTTTAATAATTTATTTCTAATAGTTTCGAATCTAGATTTGCCTATATTTAATAAATTGCACAAAAACTTTTGGCACACGTCAACATTATTTGTTTGGCAATGAAAAATGTATTTCCACAAAACGACAGGTTTGTGTGTACTGTTTACTGGACCCTCCCGAATTTTCCTGGTCATCATACCACTTAGCATGGTATTTTGCATACCGTAATCACCACTACTCCAAAATGAAGTGAAGCACTCTTTTTGCTGGGTCTCAGTTATTAGTTTATAACAATTCTTTGGGCAGCAAGATTCGACAAGTTTAAACTTTTTCTCCGGAACCACATTGCCAGATTTTGAAGTGTATTCTTCTCCCTACATAAAAAAATACTAATTAGCGAAAAAAATAATATATAAATATTAAGACCATATGTTAGTATTGATGACAAATTGTATTTTAAAACTATTGTATTTAATTATAATAACACACAATTCAGATATCGACTACATATTTTATTAATCAGAAAATGATGAATTAACTATAATTTTCATCAAAAAAGTTTTATTATTTTCAAAAATAAAATTTAATGTATGCTTTTTTAATTTTTATTGTAGTGAAAAAAGAACTTTATTAAGACAAAATGATTCATTTGTGATATGTCATGCAATCTAACACAACATGTGAAATAAATCGGTTTATAAACAATGTAGTAAACAAAATACTATACCTTATTTCGTGGCAATTTATTTATGTTTTTTAATCAATTCTGTTTGTTGCATTTTCTTTTACGACCCGCTTGTGCACTACTTTTGTCCGACATCTTAATATCAACAACAATGCAAATAACAAGTATTTACTTGTCATTGTGAAAATGTCACGCCGAAAAAAGTCGCTAAGTTTAAAATTTTTTATTGAAATAATAAAAAACATGAATTATTTGTTTATCACATGTTGCACAATGTATAATAATGTAATAAAAGTGAATTAAATGAGAAAAAGATGTATTTTTTAATGCTCTATAAGATGGTATTTTTTCAAAAACGATTTGACCAACTTTTATTTTTTATGATTTTCCCTCAATCTGTAAAACTGAAGTTTGGGGTTTCGAGCGCTCGACCGGTTATTGAATCCGGGCGTTCAATTTTTCTTGGCTATAAATAACATTCGAAAATCAAAATTGGCCGTTCTTGATCTTTCTCTGTAATTTTCTTAAATTTTGTATATGAAATATTATTATTAATGAAAAATCGTCTCATCCTAGAAATCAGTAGCATGTTGCAGTTAAAAGTTCAAATAATATTTTAAGGTAGGCTCCATTACAATTTTTCCCGTTCAAATAAACAAAATTTCTTTTTTTATTTACTTATTTTCACTTTCAATTAATGAATTTAAATACAAACACAAATTAATGTATTTCATTCTACATTTTAAGAGTTTTAATTCATGTAAAATGAACTTATATTTTATTTCATATTGAAATTGAATTTATTTGGATAGTTTAACATGGAATGCCTCATAGGTATATATCTCTAAATAAAAGCCAGAACCAATTAACTACCATTTGAACAAAAATTCAATTAAGAATGAAATTGTCATTATTTTACTAATTTTTTTTTTACTTCTGATAATTATTATTGATAAAAATGAAGATCGTTATGAATTAATAATCAAGAATAATTCGTAATTCAAAAACAGTAAATTCCATTTTAAAAATGGAAGTTAACCGGCTTTCCTCCACAGTTATATACTTTATAGGAAAACATTTCAAAGAAAAGTTTCAACAAATCAAAGAACATATTTATTCCAATTATATGTGATAGCTTTTAGATTTGTTGCAAATTAGATTTTTGTTGTTATAAGTAAAATGTACAATTTAAAAATGCAAATGACGTGAAACCAAATCTTG
The DNA here is from genome assembly GCA_022817325.1 of Idris sp. 1 HC-2018. Taxonomy (NCBI): domain Eukaryota; kingdom Metazoa; phylum Arthropoda; class Insecta; order Hymenoptera; family Scelionidae; genus Idris; species Idris sp. 1 HC-2018. The sequence continues at coordinate 6,126 of JABFPM010001273.1, read as the reverse complement.
TTTTCAGGCCACATAGGTTGAAACAAAAGTATGAAACAAGTATACGAGCAATTCTACAAATAATTTCATTTTTGCCGTAAAAATAATTGTTACTATTTGTATTCATTTGCATTTCTAAGGTGTAATGCTGCATCTAATTGTATGTAAAATTACTACAAATAGCATGTTTAATGGTGTTATCTTGGACATTTCTTAGAAAATCACTATTTTTTGTGTATTTCAGAGACCAAAAAGCAAGAAAAAAAAGTCCTAAAGATGAGCTAGAATTTTTTTTATTTTTTTACGACTAAAATGGAATTATCTGCAGATTTGCAAATATATTAATTTTTTTAAAATAATTTTCAATTATATTTATATTAAATCAGAATACATATTTTAAGATTATTTTGACATGTCATGTTGTTACTGTCAGCAAAAAAAGTAATCGTCTTACATTAAGACACTTGTTTTCACACAACGACATTTCTTCTCGGAAATCTCGCCTGTCAGCGAAACAAAATTTATTCGCGGGAGTGTATATATTATGTCTCTCAGTATATTTTGAGTTTATGGTATCGTAGCCATTTATGCAACTTGCACTATACTTCAACTAAATAAATGGATCTGCCTGCTTTGAGCAAGTTGCTCAAAGTGCTCGCCATTTACTCCAAATTTACCTGCATTTTACTTCAAAGATGTTGCCGCCTGTATTAATTTTTCATCTCAAATGTACAAATTTAATCGACAAAGTTTTATTTGAAAGAAGATTTCTGTTACATTTTCGAAATGATTGTTTCTAGTGGACGATTATCGATTCCACTGACCTTGTCCCAGAAAACTGATGCTTGCAGACAGAGCTAGCATTATTCTTGCATTTTAACCCACTTTTTTGCTTCCTATTGACTGATGCTTGTTCAGTTTTTTCAACAACTTTTTTTTAATGAATTCTGTGACTGCAGTGCACAAAATTTTGTTTGCTTTTCGAACGAAGCTTTTCCTGCGAATTTTCGCTTATTTTCACGGATCAATTGAGTCAATAAGCAGAGTCAATGAATTTCGTATAGGTCAGCAACTTGCACTGAGAAAAATAGTGTGATAAAAAGACTGTCTAAAAATGAATGTAATTCTCATAATTTTAAGTAATACAAATTATGCTAATAAATTTTATTAACAAATATAGCGAAAGGAATATAAAAATAGTATATATTTTTTAAAGTGCACTATTTTGTGGAGAAAACAAGTTTTTTTTTCATTAATTTTTGCTTATTGTTCTGTTTTTATTGCTGTTCGTAAAATCATTTTGTTATATAGTTTTATTATATGAAGTTCGTATAAGAAACGATTTTTATGTGCATCAGACTTGCAAAGTCCCACATAGCAGCTGTAATGTGTGTGTGTGTGTATTTGTGTTTCTACTTTAAAAGCGTCGCGTATAAGCTCAATATTCCGATGCATGCAAACAGACCTATTATTGCCTTAACCTCTGAATTTGCTGAAATTACTCTTGAGATAACAAAACCTCCGCGTATCTGCTTCGAATAATAATTATTACAAATAGATTCTGAACGATTTGGCAAGTTGTAAAATTGGATATTAATAACGTGTATGTTTGCTGTACAAAAATTTGTCTAATTGATTTTAGTTTTCGACTTTGTGTAATATCAGTATACACTTTTGTTAACTTCAAATATTTTCCAATAAATCTTTTAACTAAATAATTTAAATTCAAATTTATGTAGTACTTTTTTATACATCTAATTTGATAAATGTATGAATTATTATTTTTAAGTTTTAATCATCGTCTATTAAATGCATTAAATTAATCAACACATTTTGTAATAATAATAATAATAACTTTATATGGAATTACAAAATTATTCAACATGTACAAATGTACATTGATAATAATAAATTTCAACGTTTCTATTACTGCTTCATCCAAAGGTTCATTTACTAATAAGATTAATTAGCAAGAAATCAATAACGCGATAATTAAAATACGCTGCGCTAGAAACTCTATCGCACTAGATATTATCGAAGCAAAAAATTCTAAACGAATAGTGCAGTGAATCATACATTATATTTATTTTTATCAATTAATATAATGTATTTGTATAAATACACATATATATATATATTCTATTTTGCTTACTGCAGCTGCTGCAATTAAAGTTTGTTGCAGTTAAAATGCAGTTCTGGCTAGTGTAAATTTTAGGCACAGAATCCACAACAGTAATTGCAAAGTCAATACAGAATACACGCTCTGTGCATGAAAATTTGCGAAAAAGTTATGTCAAATAAATTGAATTTTTGTACAGCAAACAAGCATGTTTTCTACATGTTTTAATTTATTGTTTTCACGGTAATTATATTTTTATACCAAAATAAAAATAAATTATATAAAACAAAGTTTAAATATACATTTTACTAAGGTAAAATTGAAAAAGATATTATTGCTTAATTAACAGTTTCCATTTACGTCAGTTTATAAATAAGTGATAGATAAACAATTTTTGTTGCAAGCATGCTAATTTTATTGATAATGCTATTTCAAAAAAAAAATATATATTATATGTATTATCAATCATTAGTTCTGACAAAATCTTGATTAAGATCCCTTTTTGATTGCGCTCAAATGCAACCATTTTGCACCTCTGCATTAAATAGGCTACATTTCCAAATCGATTGGTTTTCAAATATCAAATACATAGAACAACAATAAATGTCATGAAAATTCTAGTTTACTTTCCAGCGAAAAGCTCCATCCATTTGTCGCTAACATTAAAATTCAAAAATCCATCCTTTTTTTGGTCTTAGGGTTGATAATTTTTTTCAAGGATGACATTTTTTTACAGTTGACAGTTATTTTTGAGTTGAAACTCTTATTTTTAGGAATAATCATTCTTTAGGATTGAACATTCTTTTTTTAAGGTACACGTTCCTTTTAGGTTTAAAAGTCTTTCTTTTTAGGGTTGAACCTTCTTTGTCAGGTTGAATGAACCATTGTTATCAGTCAACTTATACTTTTGCAGCACTGTCATACAATTTGCATAGTATCTTCCTTTTTTATTCTATTCCAGGTGACAGCCTGGCATCGTACTGTCAGGAATTTGCTTTTTATGTATGTACCGTGTCGACGACAGTTTAGTTGAACTCGCATTGTTTCTACAATCACATCTGCAGACAATGTCGCCCGACAATGCCAGCCCGAAGATGACGTTTATACGTCGCGTAGACACTTTTGCTACGTAAACAAACAAGAGTTACAAAATCAGTGAATGACTTATAGTTGCCAACTGAGATGAAATGTCGTTAAATACAGCAAGATGGCGCACCTTTCGGCACTAATCAATAAAAGATTTGAAGCTCTGTTTGCTTTTTACAAAAGCATACGATATCGTTAAAATTGTAATTGTCATGTGAACAATGAAAATGATAAAAGCGTTTTGTAAGAAAGACACAAATTCATGAAAAAAAATAATATTCAATATCCAAAAAAAAGAAGTGTATTTATAACATTAATTAACTCTTTTTTTGTTCTTATCTGATTTTTTATAAATGTTTCAAATTGCGTTTTAAATGGGTTTCATGACGGCAGACAGTTTTTTATGCAAATTTCTCTGACAATTATCGTGAGTCAACATTTCCGTTTATATTAAAATACTTATCTCGCTCGACGGAAGTACAATTGTTAACTTCTTTTCAAGCTCAAATGCTCTTCCAATTATCGTCACAAATGTATTATTTGTCTCAACTTGCCAGCAGCATTTACCAGACCAAATTCTGCAATCATAATCGCTACTTTTGGACACACAGACCACAAACAAAAATGTCCTGGACAAAGACGCACATTTAATTGCTTCGGTTCGTTTTCAATTAGCTCTTATTTATCGCGTTTTTTTCTTTTTAGAGAAAAAAAAGAAGTTTTTCGTATGAATAGAAAATTATATCAATAACAAAGCAAAAAAACTGTTTGACAGTTTTGTGAAACAAGAAATAATTCATCCACGTTCAACTGTAACGTCCCTTGAGGTTCTATTAAATTGAAACGAATAGTCTCTTCATCGCACGGATTTATTCTATTTTCTTGGCAGATGAAAGCATTCTCTTAGTTTCTCGCAGTAAGATCAACTCGGAGAGTTCATTATCTCGATGTCCAAAGCATCAACAACAGACGATTTAACGAGCCTCTCGATCGCTGTAAGAACGTCACATCAAGTACTAATTCATTTTCTCTTTAGCATTTTTTTCCAAGACGATAAACAAAAGCGATTCTGGTAGCAAAAAAAAAGTGACGGATTTCAAACCAACCGAGAATTAATATTAAATCGTTTCATTTTAATTGACTGTCAAAGTGATGAATTTTGAGTTCGATAATATAAACGGCTCGGATTAAACTGATGACATTGATTTTTTTGGACATTCTAATCTGGAGTAGTAGATCACATTAAAATGTTTTAAGAAAAATGTTCAAAGAATTCAGAATGATTAGTTTTGTGAGTTTATAATTTTACGTGTAATTTTATAGAATTTAATTTTAATTGAGATATATGAAAAGAAAAAATAATAAAAGGTGTCAACAATTTGCGAACACATGGATGGCAATTAACTTAAATTAAAAAATGAATGTCAAAAAAAGCAATACAAATTAATCAACTGTTCAATTTAAGAACAATAAAATAAAGTCAGTTACAATAAAAACGACAAAAGAGCTGTCACAAAAAAGTGGCATTGGTTTTTAACTCGCAGACTGTTATTGTAACTTTTATTATTGAACAAATTATAATAAATATATTTGAAATCAAGTTATTGTGCAGCTTTTGAATCGCAACAAAAACTTCAGAGCATTATGCGATAACGAAGACTTGAAATGCGTTAAATTATGTAGTTTCCAAACCGATAATAATCGATATTTGATAATAATGTGCATTCGGATAAATTGTTCGGCAATATAAATTCATTATCCAGTTGCATTCATACGAGCTTGTGTCAACAGGCCAAATTTTCGATGCTCCATTATTATCGTTGAACAAACGCCAGCAAAAAAAAAACTGCAAACTAAATCGGCAATTTTCAAAGTTCGTTTGAGCGTCACTCTTTTTTACAACTTTTCAAAAGCTATCGCTGTAAAAGTGTCGTCAATTAAGTAAATGTGCCTCGCGGTGCAATAAATTTTACGAATACTAATCGCTGCTGGGATCGGCATTCGATTTACCCCATCCTCGGAAATCCCTTTTTCAACTCTTTAATCCGCTTAACTTGGGACCTTCAGTACAAAATTCGTGTATTAATGGTGATCGATATGCTTGTCGAAATCGAATTGAAATTATTCGCTGGGAAAAAATTGTTCTGACAAATTTTTGTTCATAATATGCTGACATTTATTCAAACGAAAATCTCGTCCTTTATGGGAATAATTTATTTTATTTTTTTAAAGAGGAATCGTTTCAAAGAACATATTTGTATTGGGTTTATGTTTTGGACAAATTTCTCTTGATTATTAAAAATGTCATCATCTGTAAGTTGCGAATCGTTTATATTCCAAACTCTATATCGAAACTCGATCCAGCCTCGTTTTAATCTACGATGAATGATCAATGTTCGTATTAAGGTTCTCGAATAAATCATTGATACCCTCTTAAAACTGTTGATCGATCTGCAAAATGCGATAAAAATTAAACTACTTTATCCATCAATTAACACTTTAATTAAGCAAACATTGTTTTTTCCCCTTCCAAATAAAAACTAAAATTCCCGGCAGACAGTGTATATTAAAATGTAAAATTTTGTGGGAATTGACAAAACACTCAAGTGAAAATGATTCCCCAAGTAAAATATTAAGCCAGTTTCTAGCATAAAATTGGGCAGTTTTTACTGTTTTCGGGTTAGAGACGGGCCAGAATAACTGTCCAGTGATTGGCCAGTAACGTCACGCTGTGTATACCTAGATTCTAACTAGATCAGTGAGATAGACGCTATCCAGTTTTTGACAAGAAACTATCCAAAATTTGGCAGAAACTATCCAAAAATATTTGTATAGTTAGAAAGAACTGTCTAAAATCTACTTTATTTGAGTGGTTATTAACATGTATTATTAAGTTCCGTGAACCTGGAACAGCCACTTTAGCACAACTGAATCAAACATAT
>JABFPM010001272.1:0-21270 GCA_022817325.1 Idris sp. 1 HC-2018 | reverse complement strand
GCAGATAGAAAAAAAATTACTTTTTCATTTTAAAATAATATTTTAGTGTCTTTATCTATAATGATATACAAATTTATTGGCAATTTAATATTCATGAAAACTTCTTCAGTAGCGTTAAGGTTAAAAGTAACAAGAAATTGATCCTTGTTGACAGTTTTAATCTATATTTTAAAACTTGAGAAACCTGATTCGAAAAATCTAAATTAAATTCACCACATGCCATTTTCCATATTGTTTTCTTTTCTTATACGCAACGTACTCTATTGATTCGATTTCTTTATATATATAAACAATTTGTTTCAAATCTAATTTGAAAACCGTAAAAGTGTGTTAAATTGAAATACAAATTAGGTTGATGTTTAATTTTGTGTATAATTTTTTAAAAGCTTTATAGTTGTTTTAATTAATAGTAAAATTGTGACAAAGAAAATACTTTACACTTTTGTTTAAAAAATGTTGTTGTATACAAATAAAATTAAGTACTTTTTTCCAATGTAAAATATTTTATAAGATAATTTTTTCATTTTATGTGTGGCTAAAATTTTTAGGATTTCAGTTAACCCAGTCATGATTCCTGCTGCAAGGTATAATGTTCCGTTAATACTATACTATTATATTTTTCTATATTTTGAAAGTTAATTTGCCCTTAAATATGTTGCAAATTTTTTAAGATAGATGTCTCTGTCTCGTAATATTTTATAAAATACACTGTTTTACAAGATATTATCATTTTTAATGTAAAATAGTTATTTAATAAATTGTAATTACAATTTTTTGGTATTTTATAATTTTAAAAAAAATGTAGCACACAATATTTTCATTGAATATTTATTCGTGGCTTTTCATGCTAAATCATTCAAATTTATATTAAAAATCGACTTGGGTTCTCAGATTTTTTTGAAATTTGTTTACAGCTTCAGTTCATTCTAAAACCAACGAAAATCTCCGATTTAGTCCGATGCTAAAGTGAACTACGTTAACAAATTGCTTTTGGTATTTTTAAGGCATTTTAAGCAATTTTAAGATTTTTTCTTTGTATTTTTAGCGATAAATCGGTCTTAAGAATATGTTGTATCATTTATTACTTTTAAAAATATTTTATAATATAAGAAGAAGAAGAAGAAGAAAAAAAAACTTAAAAGTTATGTGAAATTAGATCTAGACTCAAAACAGCATAGTAAATCATTTTTTTGCGTACCCAAAATAACTTTATTTTTATTTTTATTAAGAAATTTAAAATTGCATTATAATGTGGAAAAAAGCATTTAAAAGATTTTGTTCTCAAAAATTATTTGAAAGAGCAGTTTCAACACTTTTTTTACATTCTTAATCAAACAATTTTTGTCGGGCTTAATAACTCGGGACCTTGTAGAATATTTTTCTAAAAGTAACATATAAAATATTTAACTTTATTCGATCGACTTATCAGAATTTAAATGCCATTTAGAGTGTAAAAATAGTATAAAATGCTGGATTCCAGTAAACAGTGCGCTTTTTATGTTTATACTTTGATTTGAAAAACAATTTTTCTCCTCTATTTCTTTTTTATACAAAAGTGCAAATTTTACCCAGAATCAGCAAAAATGTTTATCCTTAACCTTAATTTCTACGTAAAAAAATACAATTAAATGATTTCTTTCGGAAAGTATTCATCAAAAAACTCAGAAAAATGCACCAAAATTTTTGTGTGTATTTATTATCTGTTCTCAAAATATTCGAGAAAAACGAAATTTGGTAATGTTGCAATATTGCAACATCCATCTCTAAAGGGTTAATAAATATAACAATATTAGAGATAAGTTTCCTCTAGCCGTAAAAAAGTAATTTCTTTTTATTTTTATTTAATTGCATTCCGTGTACTGGAAAGATCAAGGAATAAAAAAAGGTCTTAAAGGTGTGCTTCATCTCGAATTCTAAAAAAAAGATAAAAAAATAAATTATTTTCAGATAGATATTTTTCGATTTTGTTACGACTAAAGGAAAATTATCTGTAGAATTTTTTATATATATTTGTATAATTTATAAATAAAGTAAAATCTTATATTTTAGTAATTGAGGTTATATATTTCATGTAGGTTTATATTGGATCTAAAAATTTAATCTATAAATAAAGTACACTAAAACCTATTCAGGGAAATATAACCTGAATTTAGGTTATATTTTAATACGTGCCCTGCATCAGCCCAATATAGATAATATCAGGAAACATTGTTGGTCCTTGGTTTGATAATAATGCTCATATTAAGGCTCGTATTAAGCAGATAATCTGGCATTAGCAGGGTTTTAAGAAAACAATCATATATGTTAACATGCCTACCTTGGGTCAAAATCGAACTCAAGAACATTATTGTCTTAGAGAAATCAATACTTAATTTTAAAAATAACAAAAATTTGGCAATATTCGGAATTGAACTGCTGTTCTTATGCTTTTCGAGATATCAACTTAGCGATTACAAAACAACTTATAATGCTTTCCACTCACCGATTTTCAACTTGGCAAATTCACCTTGATTCAAAGTGATTAAGTGCTAAATCTCAATATGGGATCCTTGTTGATTCCGGAAAAAAATTATTTTGGGCCAAGATAGACTTGCGAATTATGGGCTTCCCTGGCTACAGCCTACCTAGAACGAACGCAATTTTTTGGAACAGAATCTATATTTTTTATTACAAGGAGGATTCAGAAGATATTTGTAGGGGTAAGAGCAAAAATGAAGTAAAACTGTTTCATCAAATAAAAATGGAACAAAACTTAAATTAGCGTATCAATAATATAAACAGCTTCTTTAAAGTAAAACGAAACAAATAAAGGAAAAACAGAACAGAGTAAAGGTTCCGGAAATAAGTGGGATAAAAAGTTATCTTGATTTTGCTCGGGAGTTTTATTTTTGCTTGAAAATTTCTGTTGCAACATGGAAAGAGATTTTTAATTTTATAACTATAAATTAAAATTTTGAAGACAATCATCTTTTTTATAAAATATTTTCAAAAATATGTTTAACACTAACTTTAATACAAGTTTTTCATTTTGTTTATGAGCAAATAAATTTTAATATTCACAATATTTGCTATGTAAATAATATTTTTACTAACAGTTACTTACATATATATATCTTTTAGGAAAATAAATTCAAAATTAAGAAGGAAAAAGTTAAAAGGAATAACGCAACTGAATGCATTTCGCTCTTAACACGGGAAAAAAGCGAATCTCTTATTCGTTAGGTTTGCAGACGAGTGAGTGTTTACTTTTCCCACAGTGGCGAGAACAATACTTTTCATTTCTAGGGCAGGAAAGACTTCTGACTTTTCTATTGCAGAATAATGACATTTTTTGGGATGACAACAAAATCATAAAAGATTCAAACTCTATAATTCATTCTGCACAACAAAATGTATTAAAGGTTAATTCAATTAAATCTTTTTAACATTTTTAAATCGCAACATTTGGGTGAACGATTTGCTCTATTATGCGAATTTTTTGCTTAAGAAGACTGTGTACCCAAAACTGACGAAAAATCCAAAATGTAGTTGAAATTATGAAATTTGAGTTAAAATGAAAAAAATCAATTTTTTTGGAGCACTGCACACAGCGAATCGTGTGAAAAACAGTATTTTAACCGATTTTTCTAAACCAATTTTTAATTTTTATGTTTAGAATGCGTGGAATTTCATAATGAATTGACTGTTCAGACAGAATTTGGATTAATTATTATTTTGAAAAATTATTAACAAAAATGTAAACGAAATACCGTAAAATACGTCATTTTTGCATGTTTTTTAGTTCTTTTTCACAAATGATAGATTGCTTAAAAAAAAAAAATATATATATATATATATATTCAAGCAAAATTCTGTTCGAACATCTGATTCGCTATGAAATTTTATGTATTTAAAAAAAGTTAATTGAAAATCGGCTAAGGTGGTGGATCCCTCGAACGCTTTGAAAATACCCCACATGTTAATTGTTATTAACAAATAATTTTTTTTTAATTTCTTGTATGAAAATCATATTTTATGTATTAAAAGACACCAAAGTTCAAAAAATAAAGCAAATCGGTTTAAAAATAACGATTTTAGCCAATTGGGTACACATTCCCCTTAATCTATTTTCAGTGTACACAAATTTGTAATATAAAAATTAATGATTATAACTTAAAATTAAATAACTTAGAGAAATAAAAAAAAAATCAAATAAATCTGCAAAATTAATATTCAGCTGTAATGAAATCGTTAATATAAAATATTTGTTATCTCATTTTTGTAACACTTACAAATAAAAATAATAAATAAATATTAACACTTTTATTTATTAGGACGGTAGCCGAACGTACCTCATTTGCCAGCTAAAGTTCATGAATTCGTACTGCGCAGATATCGTCTTGAAACACCAACTTTTGGTCTGAATTTTAGGTTATAAAGTTGGCGGTTTTGTGGCTCGTACGCGAAAAATTATTTTGTTGAGTTCCTTGTTAAATATAATTATTTCATTTGTCATTTTTATTAAATTCTAACGATATAGCTCAATTACTTTAATTTATTCTTCAATTTCTATATTACTTTAATCAGTCAGGGATTGGTGTATAAAGCGGACCAGCCTGATGAAGCGGACTACCTTTAAATATCAATGATTCTGCTCTGTTCCATGTATCGGCCATCCGCCCGAAATTTTCCTGACAAATAAAGATAATGAATATCAAAAAAATTGGTCTTATTCTAATGATTTAATGACAAGAATAGCAAAAATGACATTTTCAAAATTTTTTAAAATGATTTGTCATTCTTTATCGTTTTATAGATATGCAGTAAAAACTTTGAAACAATTAGCTATTAAAAACGTCAAAATTTGTATGTGTTCTCAATGTTTATGATGTATTTAATACAATTTTATAACGACATGAAAATTATATAGGCTCAATTGTTTAAAAAATTGTGTTTTCACAGCTATTTTTAATTTAATAATTTTAAATTATTGAGTGCTATTAACATAGTATATAATTTTGTATATTTATTTGTTAAAACACTTTATTTTAACGGGGGTCTACTTTATCTTACCTTTTCCAAAAAATCAGTTTTAATTATATACATGTTGTAGAAAATTGTTTTAAATAACAAAACACATATATTTTTATTCATTTACCTCCAAATAACTTGGTGTAAAATAATAACATGCTTAAGTGTTCTACTTAGGGCCCTTATTGTCTATAAGTAAAGTATATGCAAATTGAAAATTACTGAGACTTCCCATATTTGTTTAAATTAAAAAAACTTGCGTTACATAAAATAAATTAAAATAATTACACTTTGAAAATTTGTATGAATAATTAAGTTTTCAACTTAGAAAATTTTGAACGAGTTCATTTTAATTCAATTTTTTTTAAATATAATAAATAAAAAATTTACATTTGACAATGGAATGTTTTCACACTTATGGCGTGCCGGTTCTTTGCACTTACGGCGACAATTTCTTTTAATACCGAGATGACAAAAATGTTTCTCTTGTTTGAACAAAATATGTGATCCGTCCTTTTACGGAGGATGAATGTTCTCTTTAAGTCAATCGGTTTTTACTTTAATCGAGTTTGAATTTGGTAGAACAAAGTCATCACGTCAGACCGTCTGGCAATCTTGTTGATGCCACATAAACCGGACTTGTTGCTCACAAGAAATTGCATGATTAGGCCGAACAATCTTTTACTGGACTACGTGTCAGTCTTTGCCGCGGCTGCATTGGAATTTCTAATAAAGCCGTCGGGACTGCAAAAAACATATCGGGACCTCCATGAATCACGTGTCTCCGCAAAGCGAGCCGCTGAGACACGTGTATCTGTTATATTCCCTGCTTCCGAGAATATAGTTTATGCATCTCTTTCCACGTTCTTGTAGCGCCAACCTTCCGTGTGAAGTAAACGACTGTAGCTTTCAGTAGATTTCTATTTATGGTCTATTGATACAATTTTAAACAAGTATAAATTTATTTCAGTTCATCTTTTAGTATTTTAGATTATAAATTATCCTATAGTACTTTTGGGTATCAAAAACAAATATTAGACATAAAATTTAAAAAAATATTTATATTTTTTATAATATTTTATAATATTAAAAATATATCTTTTAGTGGCATTTTAGTTTTAACAACAAAATAAATTAATTATAAAAAATTAATGTAGAACTCAATAACCAGTAGACACTCAGAAAAATCTTCTTTTGGTTCAAAAGGATTATTTCAAAAGGACAATTTCTTTTGGTCGCTTTTGGTTCAAAAGAAGATTTCTCTGAGTGGAGTTTAAATTTAGTTGACAATCAAGGATATCTTCGTATAAATAAATTCGTAATCAATTAAATTTTCATTTAAATAGTTTACAAAAACAATATGTGCACTTTCACTTTGTAAATTGTCAAACTCAAAGTGCGTATAATGTTTGAGAAAATATTTCTAAATAGCTGATCACTTTTTCTCGTCTATTTTGATTTAAAATACGAATAGATTCGGCTTTGATTATGCACTGACATATCTTATCCGACTTACGAAATAAAGCTCTCTAAATTTGTTACAATGCTGAGAATGAGCTGTTGTAGAAGTAGTTATGAAAGAGACAGAGAAGGATAAGTGTCTAAAAGAAGGGGACCGTTTTAAGACTGATCTCTCGACGACAGCCTTTGAGAAATTATCCTGATGCTTAAATTAAACTACTTGCTAATGCATTAGATAGACCAAATGATTATTCATTAGTAATATTATTACCTCAAGTTTGACGCAAATCTGTGGAAAAGGAACCTTATCCAGAAACGACTTTACTTTTCTTTAGAAATTAAAAATTTTTCTTAAAATACTAATTCTATTTACTGTAAACTGCTTATTTAATGTAGAGAAAACTAATTTACAAATTGAAAAAAATCTGAAATATACATTTGAAATGTTTAAAAAAATACCCTATTTATTTGTTAAAAATTACTTAAAAAATAAATAAGGAAATTTAAAATAAAGTGTAATTCTTTAAAATTGGGAAAAGATAAAAATATTCAAATTAAATTTGATTAGTTTGAATTGTCTAAGACGTTTAATATAGAAAAACTTACACATCTCCGCACGCCGGCCATGATGGATTACTGAAGCTATGGGAAACTATCTGTCAAGCACAATATCGACCCTCGCCCTCTTCATCCAACCCCTGAAATTCAGGGATATGCTCCCATTGCCAATGTTGCCATTTTCTATAGTATACCCTTTAACCAACACAAATACAGCTATTTTTGAGCGTATATAATTTCTTCTTGTGTTGGTAATCGATTTAAATTCTAAAAAAAGTGATATAAGGATGCAAAATGAACAGTATGATACTGCATTGCTCTGACATATTTTTATTGACATAATAATTGGTACATTTTAAATATTACAATTCTTAAGACAGTATATGTATTAAAATTAAAAGTGCAAATTACATAACTTTATGTCATACAGTTTTTTTAATTCTTAACATTAAAGATATATTTTTCAAAATATTTAATATTGTTAGTTTTTAATAAAAGAACGCAAACTTTTACTTTCAAATGAAAGTATTTTTTTTCAAAATAAAAAACCAATCCATTGACTTGTATATAATTCATCTAATTAGATATTATTATTAGTCAATGGACTTATTCTTTTCTTACAAAATAACAATCTCATAATTATAAATGTTTTAAATTTGTTGATATAAATGAGTTTTTTAATTCGTAAAAAAAATTTGTTCATTTTAAATTTTTTTAGTGGTTTAAATTTTTCTTCTCGTATGTTTTATGTATTAAATTCATCAATCAAATTTTTGCTTTTTCAAAAATACATTTTTGATATTTATTTTTAGAACACTATATGACTCGCACTATAAGTTTGTCCTAAAGTTGAAACGAACTAAAACGTAGGTTATGTTTTACACAATATATAAAATTAGAATCACTTTCCACATCACAATTTTCTTAATGATAAATAGAATTATCAAGTTAGTAAAAAAATTAAATATAAATCCAGCAATTACAAAATTCAAAAAATTACATCAAAATTGAATAGAATAGTTGTTTAATTTAAAAAAGCCGACAGAAAACGCTTGTCGCTAGGCTATCTTACTGTCTAACAATACATACAGATACAGCTGCAAAGCAATTCAAACCCCACTATTCTACCACCAGTCCAGAAGTTGTTAATGGTTTTCCAAATCTCATATAGCGAGAAATAGTTATCTTAAAAAGTGATATAACCAAAAAGAAACAATCTCTACAAAACGTTTCAAGCGAGGTTTCAAGTTGTTTTGATTGTTCACTAAATTTTAAGTCTTTAGTTATTAATTGATACCATTAATATATTTCTAAATGTCTGCATTTCGTTTAACATATTAATATTGCATTATCTTTTTATATGTCCACATCTATCTAATGTGAATTGAAAAATTATGACATGTATCTGTCATATATTTAAATGAGATATCTGGTTTAGATGCATACGTTGACAGCTTAAGTAAAACTGAAATAATTATTCCTCACAGAACGTAAAAATAATAGATTGCAGTGCTAGTCAGAGTTCGGTGTAGTAAAATAGCCCTTGAAAGGAAGTAATGATTAATGAATTTAGATACATGTCTGATTTGAGTCGGAGCGTTCACGTATGGGCATGCTACTTATAGTTGAAACACCGATAATAAATAATAATTTCGTGGGGAAACTAAGTATGAGGGTGCTGCTTACACAAAGCAGCCTTGGCAATAAAAAGTGATTTTTTTTGCAATTCCAAAATTTTCTTTGTTTTTCTATACCTACATTGTATGCAAACAAAATCCCTTGCAACATTTAAAATTTATAAAAAAAAATATTTTTAAAATACTAAATATTAAGCTTAAAAAATTGTACGTGTATATTTCTTTATGAGGTCATCAGGACAAATATAGGCTTAATTCATAGAGAGAATAAAGTTGAGAATCTTTGTTGCGTGAAATGGTACGCGTTTCGTAACGCGACATATGTGGTCCCGCTGTTTTTCAGGACCATTTTGAAAAGGGAAACGAAGGCTAACGGTAGTTCTAAGAGGGCAGCATTTACAGCCATTCGGTAAAATTGGGAATGTCGAATGAAACAGGCGGCTCGACCTCTATTATGGTACAATTGATTTATATTGTTTGCCAAGTGTGAATCAACTCACTATATTCGAACTTTAGTCGATTCGTAAACAGAAAGCGTTCGCATTTGTCATGCAAATGAATGCGAATTTTTAGGAAAACTTTATAGTCATTTTCACAAATTTTAACCACAGCAAATCATGAATGACATTGATATTCATAAACAAAAATAGTATATTAATTATATACACAGATGGAAAAAAATCTTTAACATTACAGTAGTCATTGGAAATTTGTCACACAGGAGCCCGAATGTGGCCCCTAACTTATAAATCTCGTGTTAGGAATGCCAACTGTCGCACAGACATGCAGCAATTAACAATATGACCGCTAACGTGAACCGCCATTTAAATATTGTCATTTTTATCTCAAATTAAACCACGTTGAATTATTTCATTTAGTTTGAAGTTAATAAATTTGTTGAGTTAAAAAATGAAAGCTCTTTATTTTATTTTGTAGAAATATTTGTACGATTCAATTTTAAGGTAACATTTTGATTTAATAAGCGTGAAAATTTAGTTAATTTTTGTTGGAGTAGCAGGTTTGTTAGTTTTTGATGCATCCGAAGCAAGCAAAAGTGGAGATATAATTGCGGGCGGTCAAAAGGGCGGAGCGCAAAAAGTGCTGAGCCATCTTCCGGGGGCAGTCCAGAGTGATCTCGTCTGAAAGTGCTTGAGATTAGTATGAACGAGGAACGTGGGTGCGTGGCACGTCCGTGACGTATCTCGTATCGCCAGCTCTTGAATTCTCAAGCACATGTCTTTCTTACAAGCGGCATACATGTCAATCCCTTTTTTTGTGTCCCGCTGCGCATTGATGCCATGCCAACCAGTCCATTGCAATCCTTAATCTGTTAGACAACTTTCTTAATTATAGATCAATCAAAAAAATCTGTCCAAATGATATACACACTACAAAGCGTATAAGAACACTTTTAAATTTACATGATTTTCGTACAGCTAAAATAATGCAAAAGAACACGGAAATTTAACATGTTTTATTATTTTAAATTTGAAAAAAAGGGATCGAGAAAAAAGTAATAATGAATTGGTAATTTATGTATTCATCGAAGACTAATTTACTATTTAAGAGTGGTAAAAAAACTTGATTGTTTGTCAATGCTTGAAATGGAACAAGTGAATTGGAAAACTGAAATGTCATCGACGTATCATCTGAGTTGGTATTTTTTTCTTCAAAACGTTTTGTCTACCTATTATCCCTAAAAGTGTGAAAAGTCATCATAACTCTGTCAAAATATTTATATTGATGAATGATATAGAAGTGTGCCAAGTTCCTTAAAATCTAAATGTTGACATCTTTTTTTAGGCTTACTAATAGAACTTAATTATAATATCTAAATCAATTACCTAACTTTGAATAAATAGATACTTTTATGTTACAAAAGCAGTAATAATAATCTTCAAAATATTTAAAAAATATTTACAATAAAATTTAATATAATAAATTTCATAACTAAAAAGCACAAATCTATAATTAATATGCAAATTTTCATTGCACAAATTTGTCGGACAAATTTCAATGATTTTGAAAAATTCAAGCTGCATATTTATTGCTAAAATGGGACGTATTTATAAAATGTGTATAATATAATATGAATCTTGCTTTCAATCGAATTAATGGTTGTGTAATAATAGAATATAATGATCCTGAGAATTGTAAAGAAGATTCATTGTGAACGGTCGGTCGGTAGAGCGCCAGGACGTCGACTATGCGACCACGTATCAATGCGGCGAAGATTGACATTACGAGCAATGATAAATGGTATAGCATCTCGCACCACATCTCTCTTTTATAAAATAGCAATCTTGCGTACGATAGTGGAAGTATCCCTGCTCACTGAAAAGAAAGAATTTGAACTGTGGAACAGTATCGAGCGAATGTTTGCGAGGAAAAGAATATTTTACTAAAATGTAAACACATACGTTTAATCAATAACCTTATTCATATTTTTATGCATGCTACTGAAATGAGAAAATATTGAATTCAAAAAACAAAAAAAAATGGTCGTATAAAATTAAATCGTTCTAATCAAAAGTTGAGATAAAATGAAATGAAATCTTTTTTGATACAACTTTAAATGCAGTTTATATAAAGTGTAAGGATAAGATAAAGGATTTAAATAAGAATTCAATTGATTTCGTCGAGTCATTTATCAGAAGCCTTCCGGCATGTCTGAACATGCGTCTAGGATGAACATTGGTTTCCGCATCTTCCTGTGTTGTTTCGTGACGAGTCCATCCATCGCAATGCAAAAAAGGAGACAGCTGTCCAGGCAACCACCAAACTACTCATTAATTACGCTCATAGTTTTAGATACACCATTTGTTTATTTGTCCTTCTTTATTTCTGATTTTCTATATAATTCTCTGTACAGAGATAATCATTTTTCAACATTTAATGCCAACAAATTTCAGCTTTCAAAAAAAATGTTAGTTTACTTTTAAAAAAAAATTCTCACAAAAATTATAGTAAATTTATTACGAGGGTTATAATACAATAATGTTGATTTAAATTAAATTAATAATTAGTGGTAATTTTATGAACGATGAAGAACTTTCTCAAGCGAATTACTTTAATTGGTGGAACAACTTTATTACTTAACGTTAAATAATAGAGGAGTGTAAAGAAAAGATGTACACCTGAGAAACATAAAGAGTGTGGGGGCACCGATTCCCTGCTCTGATAAAGCAATAAAACGAGGCCTGGCTATTCAATAAAGTATCATGAGTGCGTATCCCCTAATAAGGCGATAAGAGGCACCTTCTTAAGGTTGCCTCAAGCTACCTAAACTTGACATTCAGGAATGAAGATATCGTCTACAAAACATCCGTCTTTACATCAACATTATTTTTCTTTATGAAAATAGTAATTTATTAAATGCAACAAAACTAGATGATACCGATAAGACTGTAGTTAGATTTGTTATCTTAAATATCTGATAAGAGATCGAGCTGATTGAATGATAGATTGATACATTAATATCGGATTACCGACTTCATTGGTTATTATTAAATGAAAATAAATAATGGATATTGATAGATTTTTAAATCTCAGTGATAGTTAATGAGAAAGTTTCCGAGATAATAAATTTACTTTTTATTAACCATAATGTTTTCAAATTTCATCATAAAATGATTTTTATTAATGTTTCTGAATGGTTCAATCGGTAAAATTCAATAATTAATTATTAATTACATTTATTGAATTTATCATTAAAATCATTTATGATTCTTAGTGTAATACGATTGACAAATAAAATTAATGGTTTTTCTGCAAAGCAGTCTTTTTTTGCATTCGTACTTACCCGTCTAAGATATTGACACATCATCATCAATCATTTCGCCAATGTGTAATTGTTATTATGCGGAATGACAATTCGTAGACATTTTTGTTCAGCAATAAGAATGAATTGTTTTTGACTTAATTGAAAAAATTGTGTCTAGTAAAATGAACATTTTTAATTAGATTATGATTATTTTATTTTCAATATAAATTTTAATTTAAATGAAAAATAATTAAATTTAAATTAAATTAAAAAAAAATATTAAAATGTTTCAAAAAAATGTATGAAATTGATTGCTACAAATTTCTAGTATAAAATTTCAAACAAAGAAAAGTTTAGTATAAGATATTAAATGTAACAAAGTTGTTGTCACTCCTGGTGAGTTCTTTTATGAAAACCCGTTTAACTTCGTTCTATCTCTTTCTTGAACAAGTGACCATCAATCCAATAGAAATACAAAAATTGGCCTTACTTTTTAAGCGAATACCGATATTGAGATGAAATATTTGCAACACTGTTTTGTATAATTTTCTATATAACTCTTGAGGTGTTAACTATCAGATTCTATACTTGATTTAAATAATCTAAAATGACAATTTATTTTTACTATTAATTTGTATAATTTCTTGTAAAAAAGTCTCGAAATTAATAAATAAAATATCGTCTTTTTTTTATCAGAATACTTATATAGTTTTTGCAATAAGTGACAGATGAAAAATAATATATGCACTCGGTAAAGTTGTTGATGTAGTAGTCTTTAAAATCACAGTATATTAAATCATGTCATTTAAGAATAAATATACCCTATTCTATGGTGGAAACAGAACCAGAATCAGGCACGTGTCAGTGCGATAAATCGTCAATGTGCAGTGTAGAGTGTTTAGTTTGTCTTAGATGTGCGCGAGAATCCGACAATATGATACAATGACAGTCGCCGGTGACTGTTTCGCCTTAGATTCAGCGTGATCTTCGAGGCGGAGGGAGACTCGAGAAGCATCGCCGAGATTATATGAGGCGCGTCCACACGCATGCATACTATGCGACATATATGATGCGATACGCGTGGTTTGCATCCACACCTCGCACCATTATTTGTTGCTTCCGTTAGCGGTATTATTTTCAAATGTTTTCCTTTCTTATTCCTTCTTTATTTTATCTCGCTTTTTTGTCTTCTTTTCTCCCAGCAGTTGCGAGAGTTCAAACGCACCGAATTTTCAATGACATTTCTCGCCACTTGAACAGAATCCGTGCTTGACATTATGCTCTTCGACCTATTAATAAACGTTGACAAATTTTAACGATATTTCCGCGGCTTAACTAATCGTTTCTTCCCTTTTGCAAACGAGAAATCCTTTGCAGGAAATTGTTGTTGAAATTCCGAAAAAATTTCAGCTGATTAATTGAGTTAAAGAATTTTTTTCTTTCTAGCATTAAAATAAATGCAAGTTTTAACTGGATTGAACTTTTTTTATTCTTGTAATATTATTAGTAAAAACGATAAATATAACTTGGACCATATGTTAGAGTGCCGAAACAGCGTATTTACAAGTGTCATAAATTTTATTGTTTTGAAGTTTATTATGACTGTTTACGAAAATTTAATTTAAATGAAAGCACATAAAGAAGAATTTATGATTAAGTGTAATACATTTATTTTGTACATTCAAATGATGTACGTTATGCGTAAAAAGAATAAAATCTGTTTATATTATTAAACAAAAGCTATTGTATATTTGATCTTAATAAAATGTTTTGGTTATTATAAAAATATAGAAATAATTTTTAATGTTAGTTTGCATTAAACAAATAAGTATAGTTGCACGCATTTTAGATTTATGAGTGACCGAGACTACCATCAGGATTGATGCAAACTGAGGCAATTTATCAGAATAATGCACACACCATTACTTTTGCTTCCCCACCTTCTATAGAAAATCTTAATTTTACCTCAAAACTCAGTTGATTTTAAACATTTTCAGTTCAATTTTTAGATTTATAAAAAAATTTTCTTCCAAATAGTTACTGCCATCATTATAGTTGAACAAATTTTGTTATTGCCAAATTATATATTTAAAAGATATTGGAAGTTATTATTTACAAAAAAATGTTATATAAAATTCAAAACTGTTTATTTAGAGATTTAGTATACATTTTTTTCTACAACAAGTTTCTACAACTTTTTAATGTAAATAATAATTTATTTAAAGATAAATAATATTTAAAGATCGCTTAACTAATTTGGTATTCTGGCTAAAAATACGACGATGTTTGTTACATCCTGATGTGAAATGTTTTTATGAGCTTTACAATAAATTTTAACGAAAAATAATATAATAAACATAATTTATTGACATTTTAAAGATTCTCGGTTTTAGCGTCGATGCTAAATTTTTTATTTTTTCAATAAAAATCAAGTTTTAAATAACAAATTTTGTAAGTAAAATTAAATTAAAATATTGTCTAACATTACCCATCAATATTAAGATTAATTCAACCACTAATGTTAATCTATTTGACAGTTCATTTTTAAGAAATCACTTAACACGTTTCCAAATTTAAAATTAATGTTTTTAGTTTACTATTGACAATGATAGTATATATTACGCAACTAAGTCAAAAAAATGCGATTGGCTCACTCGTGGAATTGCGGCACGAGTCGAAGCCGAATGCTGCAAGAAACAAGAGAGCATTCGCGTTTTCTGCCATGTTGCGTAAAATATTATGACTTTAGAAAAGTGGAAAAGCCATTTTTTCTGATTTGAAAAGGGGAAAGAATGGCATTTTACCACCTAGTAAAGTAAATTAACTTTTCCGTAAAAAGGAATGATTATGTTTAAAGCAGAAAATTTATGTGTAGCACCGTAAAAATAATCAAGAAAAGGAAACTTCGGCAAATAATCTTTCATTTTTTACAGAAAAGGTATTGTAGTTTTTATGTATCTTTGTATTTTTAGTTACAAGCACTTGTAATCTTTAACTAGCAACTTCTATTTACAAGTTAACAGTTGAAAGTTTCAATTTTATTACATCGAATAAGTTAATTGAACTAATAATGTACATTTTTTTAAACAATTTGGATTTTACCGGATGGATTTCCAATCCATTGATTGGCCAATACAATTTTTTAATTGTATAATTAACTTTAGAACGGCCAAGGTAGTCATTTGACTGTATCGAGACATTTTGCAAGGAAATCTATGAGACAGAAAAGCCTATAAACGAAAACACGGTATAATAAATAACCTGGTATGCAGGAACTCTTGCTTAGACGCAAGGCTGATTACTACTGACGAGGAGTATTCACCAATCACTGCAAAGAAAGTGCAGAAAGCACTTAAGATATGAAAAACTTTACAGCTTCTGGACTATTTGTAGTCGATTTTAAAACACCGTTTAGTGTCTAGTATAAGTCATCAAAATTATCATGATGAAGACAGCAGTGTCTTAAATAAGACAGTCTAGTCTTTTATGAAGGCACTGAAGTCTTGCAAAACTGTTCAGCTTGTTTTAAATAAAATAACCTCTAAATATAAGTAAGGCAGATTAAATGTGTAGCAAACATGGACAGGCCACGTTTTAAATGTGAAATGTGTAGTGCGGCTCATGTAACAAAGTCATTGTTACTAAAACATGTTATTAGATTCCACAAAAACGATCCACTTTTTAAAGTAGCTTGTAATGAACCGGGGTGTGGAGGAATGTTTAGAAACTGGAAATCGTTTAAACAACATGTTCGTCGAAAACATCCAGATTTAATGTTGACGAAAGGCAAATCGTGAAAATGCTGAAAATGATGGTAATTATATTAAAATTATTTGAAAATGAATTATTTGTATCAAATTGAAAAAATAACATATTGTATTTAAATTTTAATTAGTGGTTGAGAACATGGATCTAATTGAAAGGCAACGTCAAGAAAAATGGCATGCAGCGTTATTTCTGATGAATTCAAGAGAAACCTGTAAAACGTCACAAGTTGCAATCAACATCATTATGGAAGGCATCAGTGATTTATTTCAAGTGAAATTGCCCAACATTATTGTAAGAATAGTTCTTCTAACATTAAAAATGTTAGTTAATATCTAGAAATGTTTTAATAATTTTTTCTAGACTGAAATACAATTGATCCTGAAGATGACACGGTTCATTTGGAGGATGTTAAGCAAATTTTAAACGGGCCAGTTTTAGTGTCTACATTTTTTTACTGTCTTGCAATCCAAGTGTCTTTTTATGCTTATTGTGTCTTATTTCAAGGCACATTTAGTGCCTTAAAACTGGTGTCTAGAATTTGAAGACAGTATTGATGTCGTCATTGCAGTGAAAGGCACAATAAATGTCTTAAAAACTTTCGTTATCTTCAAAATTAACTGTTTGTTGAGTTTAATTAAGACACGACTGTCTTAACTAAGACACTTCTGTCTTCATTTAAGACACTAAATTTCTATCAATTTTCGGAGTGGACCGATGGAATTATCAACTATGGGTGGAAGAAATTTTCTTCAATTCACCAGTATCTAGCCCAAAATTTTAACTCATGTCTGCAAAAGAAACAACTCATTTCTGCGTGGTTGGTGGAAGAACGTACAGTGCAGATACTGAAATCAGGAGACCTATTTTAGCCCAAAAATTACCGGCCAATTGCATAATCTGTATAAGATCTTTATAAGAATCCTGACTAGCAAATTGTTGGGGGCAATAAGACCGATATGCATGAAATATGTAAGCAACAGAGATTAAACAAAGGATCGGCAGGCTGTCGAGAGAACCTGCTCATTGACAGAAACATCTGTCAAGATGTAGTGACTCATAAACGCAATATGTTGATGGTCTGGATCGACAACCGCAAGGCGTTCAATTCATCATCTCATAGACTTTCAACATGCGCCTTGGGGGAAACGAAAACATGGTGGGATGCATTCGGGAGCTGACTTCTATTTGAAAGACAAAGTTCATCATAACATCTGGTGGAGTTAAAATTGTAACTAATTTGGTCGTGTACCACAGAGGTGTCTTCCTAGAAGAGTCACTTAGCCCGCTTCTGTTTGATATCTCACTATTTCCCTTATCTCTTGCCCACCGAGAAATCCACGAATACCACGCCGGTCACCCAGGCCACTGGAACCATAAAGTCACCCATATTTTATTTATGGATGACCTTGAACTCTATGCGACTGGTGAGAGAGTGCTAGATCTTTCCCTTCGAGTAATTGAAGTGTTTTCCCGGGAATCTGGAATGGAGCTAAGATACGACAAGTGTGTCCTAATGCATATTAGAAGAGGCAAAGCTATCAAAGCAAGAGAGGGCTTTGAGCTTGTTGACGGGAACATCATTAGACACTTAATGCCGGAGACACCTTTCGGTATCTTGGTGTGCCTTAGCGACAAGTCCAGGATGATGAAACCATAAAATTTTGGAGCAATTAAATAGACCAGAAACGATTTCCTAAGCCCTTGATAAGAAAACCCGCAAGGTAGTGACAGCTTATCGTAGCCATTACCCTAAAGCCTTAGAACAACGTTTTCATCTCCTAAGAAATCAGGAAGGTCGAGAGATTTTGAGTCTTGTCAATCTCCATGACACAATAATCTTCAACACTATAAATAACGTAAAATATGAGGGTTGAAGTCTGAGATTAAAAGGATACATTTTTGCCTGCCAGAACGGGGTTGTCAATACATTTGAACGTCACCGGGTTTGGAGCAGGAAGATTGGAAACTTTCAATGTCAACAGTGCCACCAGCACCCTAAGACCGTAGTGCATCTTTTGATTTTATGCTCAAAATTGGCTGACTCATATTGCATCTACAGACATAATGCGGCTCTTAGGGTGTTCTACTACTATTTGAAGCACTACTACGGAATTGATGAAAACCCCGTCCTATACAGTACGCTTCGGAGGAAATCGAGTCCGTTGTTGAGAATTGCAAAATTTACTGGAATTTCCCAATCTCGGCGACCCGGCAACTAACAGCAAACAAGCCAGACATCGTTTTCTTTGATAAAGAGACGAAAACAACTTATGCTATTGAATTCTCGGCTTCAGCCGAGACAAATTTTATTATCAAGAAGAACGAAAAGCAGACCAAATACTAAGATCTACTCTTTGAGCTGCGAATATGTACAGAGGCTATTTTGCCAAACTTGTTGTTTTGCTCGTTGGTAAGAATGCCACCAAATTTTTAACGCGAATTACGAAGCATATCGGTTTGTCAAAAACTGTCGGATCTGCCGACAAGCCGATATAAAAAGCAGTGATCGTGGGCTCCTTCTGTTGTTTACTTTGAGCATGTGGAGTCTCGGAAGATCCTTGAAACATAATCGACTCCCGACCCCGTGGCATTTATGATATTTTGTCAGCATATTATAGCAGTAAGGTAAACTCATCAATATCATTTTACCAGAAAGACCATTCGAGCCAGATCCAGTTAATTTGATGACTCAATTTCTCCAACAAATTATGGCAAGAAAGGATTTTTTTAAATATCACAATGGTGCCTAAGATGATAGTAGAGTACCCTTAGCACAGCATTGTGTTTTCGAATGTAGTGTAAAACTGCCATTTTTAGGCATAAGTTCAAATTTGAACAATTGTCTATGAATGAATGTGATATTAGTAACATTTCATGTCACTGATATTTTTATTAGCCATTTTAAATAAAGTTAAATGTTCATTATATGAACACATTTCTTTAATTTGGCGTATTTGATTCATTTCAACGTATTAAAATTATTCGAAAAGGACCTTTTTAATTTTGCGAAATTGCGCCAATTTATTAATATCAACAAAATATATTGTGAAAAAATAAAAAAATATGTTTTCGCTCATTTTCATTTTTAATTATTGAATATATTTACATTTATCAATTTCCGTTCATTAATTGCTGTTCTTAAAGAAGTAAGCATTTTGAAGTGGAAACCTTCACCTATAAGCTTGTACGATATTATACATTTTCAATCCTATGTGACGTATAAATAAACGTTGTATTTAATTTCTTTTTTATGTGTACTGGCATTTATTTTGTATTCGTCTTAGAGGAATATTTTATAGGTTAGGGTAACACTTCGAAATGTTTACTTCTTTGAGAACAGCAATTAATGAACAGAACTTGATAAATTTAAATATATTCAATAATTAAAGATGAAAATTAGCGAAAACATATTTTTTTTATTTTTTGATAATATATTTTTTTGATATTTAATACGTTGAAATTGATTGAAATCCTAATGTTGATGTTTTAATACGCAAAATCAAACAAAACGTAATTCAATTATTGTGCTGCTAAATGAGCCTGAATACTAGTTCAAATTCTAGGAAACTTTAATTATACATGTTTTGTACAAAATTGTAAAAAATATATCAATTTATTTATAGCTTGATTCATTTATCTTCTCATCACTTAGGTTAAAGTAGTAAAATTTTTAAGTTGTCCGCTTTGCGTGCCTCTCCCGTATAAACAAATATTGTTAATAATATTATTAACCCTCAAACTTCGAGACCTATTTTGAATCGACAAATCAGGATCTAATGAGTTTTTCTGGAGTTTAATAATCGAAAAAAATTCAAAAATGATTCAAAATTATTTTAAAAAAAAATTTTTTTTGTGGTTTTTTTGTCAATTGTTTATTACAAATGAACTTGTGCTGGTGTTAAAATAAAGTGTACTAGATAACATAGCATTACATTTAATTTTTTTTTCTCTGGTTTCAAAAATATTTATAAAAAGACAAAATTAAGATATGTTGCAATATTGCAACATTCAGCGCTGGAGGTTTAATATGGCAATGTTCAGACAAACTATCAAGCAATAAACAAGTCAAAGCTATTAAAGATTATTCATCTTAACATCAATCAGTAGATCCCGATTTTTTCTTAAAATTTAATTTTCAATTATCCAATTATAATTTTTTGTTCCTAATCGTGATTTAAATTATAGTGTACTTTTCAAAACTGCAGGACAAATTAATTTACTAAAACCAAAAAGATTAAAATAAATTATCCTTTTGTATGTGAAAAATGTGGTTGGATATGCTTAACCGGATTGCAAAAAGATAAAGTATAAAATAAGATTACTGCTACTGCTTGAGTTGCGTATATTTGTCCCAGCCACTTTGAAGAGCGGATCATATTAATTCCATCCTAATTAGCAGTTCCAATCATGAAAAAACATAGACGATATCGAGTTACAAAACAGGCCCTTATTAAGTTTAGTCTGACGCGAAATCATGATTCACTCAGTATTTAACATATCCTACAACATTCTATCATCTTAGGTATATCTATAAACACAACTTATTAACTACTCATTAAATAGTGAATTTTTAAAAGTATTATTTCATAAATTTAAAAATTATATTTTACAATCATGTAATTGCTAATTACGTTTTAGCAGCAAAAAATATGACTATTAGTGATGTATTTAAACAATTAAAAAATATATAATTATTAACTTAATGGTATATATAATGAATAACTTAAAATACGGTGATTAATCTAAAAATACAATTCTTATAAATTTTATAAGTTGTTCATTATTCAACATTTTACTGAATGGTTGTTGTATTAAAAAAATTAACGATATATCTCTTTCTCTTTTAAATCAAACTTTTTTTTCTGTTCCACGTTAATGACTATGAAAATTATGTTTCTTGTGCCCCAAAACTATGAAAAATTATTGGTATACATGAAGAAGTTTGTTTTTGTGTACAAGGCTGAATTATTCTCATTTTGTAGTTGATAAATATTATTTTTTATTGTAAGGGAAACTATATAAAATAACATACAAAATAAATTTGTAATTGTAAGAACTAATTTTCATTTTTGT